>JAVSBV010176955.1:0-13459 GCA_033117975.1 Parotocinclus spilosoma | reverse complement strand
GCCAGAGACGAAGAGTTTCTTCACGGATATTACATACTGTACACGTTCTTTGGTTCGATTAAGCGGAATTTTGGTCCAAATAAGCGAATAACATTACACGTATTTCATAGGATTAGTTTCGGTACTTTAGGATTTGGTCTGAATAAGTGGCTGGTCCCATTAACTGGTGGTCCTATTAACCGGAAACGACTGGATTATAAAATATGTCATCAAAAATTGGTTTTAACTCTGGCCGCAAACAGACGGTCACTTTAAAAAACAATTAACGCCTCGTATCCATGAGTAGAGGCGGGAGTTAAGAGTTTAAGCGCAGGTTTCACACGGCGTTTGTGCTAAAGATTGAGACTCATTACATAAAGTTTTCCTGTGAAAACAGAGTTTATTATATTACAGAAGCATGAAAAGAGTATGTGACAATGGTAATGCCCATTTCGGTCAACAACCGTTTTCCAGAACGTATTGTGGAAGTTAAATGGTGCACATATGCATCACCTAATATCATTTATTCCAGGTGGGGGAATGCGTTTTATTTAAATAATGACAAACACTTTTAAAGTTTACGTTGTACAGGAGTAAATAAAAAGAAGAATGAGGTAGGCGAGTCTGTCTGGGGACATGTTTATATTACATTGTGGGGACCAAATGTCCTTACAAAGTTAGAAAGACCTGACATTTTGCCTTGTGAAGATTTTGCTCCAGAAACCGTTAAAAAGCAAACAAATCAAAACATTCGTTTTATGTCAATGAAGTTGATTTTATAGTTAGGTGTAGATGTAGCCGTAATTACCTCCAGTAATCACTAGGTCATCAGGACGTCCCCACAAAGTTGTAACTGTAATTAGTAACCACGATTATCAGACTGCCCAGAGAGAGAGAAAAGGAAATTCCTGTTCGGTCATGTAAACTAATTAAAGCAGAAAATCATCGTCATTAGTCTGAAATCGGTTTCATATTTAAGCTAGAAGCAGCATGATTAGAAGTGCGATTATGGAAATGTGCTGAACAGCTTTTCGGCCGCCGTGTTCAGCAGCCGTGTGAGGTGCAAAAAAAAAATAATTATAAAATAAAATAAAAAATTACAAATCGGCAGATAATGATTTGATCAACTCCCACTTCACTGGGCTCCTAATGTGGAAAATCTGTTACTTTTGCATTACTCTACAATTAACTTGTAGCACTCGTGCCAAACGTGCCGTCTAATTGGACGCGGCTCGCGGGCTCACGTTGCCTGGCAACCTCCATCCCCATTAGCATGCAATGGCAGTGTTTGGTGCGTATTGCTTTTTTTAAACGAGGGCCTTACAAGCATAAAGATAAAGAAGAAGAGAAATAAGAGGCATTTAGTAAAAACATTTTAATGAGCTCATCAGATAAAAGCTCCAGTCCAAACAATAAAGGGTTAAGGACTTTGCTGACTGGGCACTGGCAGAACATGAATCCTCATTCTTTCATTTAATAATCCACCAATTTATTCAATGATCACCACTTATGGAATTCTGCTGCTGCTCTAAGAACCTATGCTCATCTGAAAACAGTTCAATTTAGGACTGGGACTAGATCAAGTATGTCCACTGGTAGTGAAACGGTGCGAGCATTCGTCCTGAACTGCCTGCAGACGTATGGAGAACACGAAGAGCAGAAATGCTAGGCCACCAGCATGGCCTTCAATTAACATCATGATTAATTAAACATTTAAGTGGTTTGATGATTCATTTTTTAGTTTGTTTTTGCCCTCAAAGCTCAGACATGGTTTGTACTGTAAGTACAGTCGAACAAAGGGAATTCAAACTTGATTGTCACAAAGTCAGAAGCAAATTTCCATAAAAAGTCCTATAACTGGGACAGTTCCCGCCCCCCAAATTGTCTTTTAGGCCTATATTTGTTTGAACTTCGCAAGTAAAAGCATAGAGAAGGTATAATAAAAAAAATGTACGCACAGAGGTGCCCCAGTTCTCATTCCAGAAGGCTTATCAAGAACCAAAAACAAGTATCAAGCACATTTTTCCCATTAATGGGTTCCAGATCCCCAGAAAATCCCTCTGTATAAGTAAGTCTCTGTATTATACTGTAGGTTATTCTATGGAGCTCCTGTCCCACATAAGGAATAAAGTAAGTTAAAGAAATGGATTCCAGATCCTCAGTAAATCCCCCTGTATGTGTAATTCTATATATTAATAAAGTTCTATTGTACAGGAGCTCCTGATTTATGATGGTGAAATGTTTAGATAAATCCATCATAAGTGAAATAGATCCTGAACTTGAGTTTAATATAATCTATACTGAATCATTAACATTTATATTAACCTAGTTATCAAAAACATTAATAATAAACCTTATTATAAAGTGATTAAAATCTCATTTAATTTAGTGACTAATGGATTGAAAGTGAAGAGTTAAAGCAAAACACGGTTGGCCGTTGTTGGCAGCACCATTTGAAATGGCAGAAGATTATAAAGATATCAGCAAAGATAGTTCATGAATATCACCGTATTTTACAGGCCATACTCACCCAACTTCACACTCAGCAATACACAACTAAGGGTACAAGCACACAGGATTTTGTAATTGCCCAGCGAGAGGCGTGCGACCAAAGGGGGTCGTTTGTAATTCTGACATTTCTTTCCTTTCTTAATATTTCCGTTCATCAGATCTGCTTCACAGCCACCGCTTCCTCCTTTTGCTCCAGGCCACCAATCAGGTAGCCGTTTCTATGGCGACAGGAGCAGCGGGAACAACCTCCAGATGGTTTGGGAGAGGTTTGCGGAGAAAGCGAGCGAAGAGCAGAGATAAAGGTGAAATATGTCACTTCAGGCCGGGAGCTCTGAGGGACAGTGAGACCTCTGTGGCCTCGGCTCAATCGATGAGCGATGACACGCCCGGTCACATCACGGGAACACCCCTTTAACTAACGCGTTCAGACCATCTCAATTCTCAGAAAGAGGACTTCCAGTTAACCAGTGAGGGATTACAACAACAAAAATCCTTCACCACAATAGAGAAGCTGTGACAAATAGATCTGTGATGTTAGGAGTAACCTAGCAACGACCAGAGTCATAACAAAGCAGCAACGTTATAATTATACAAGTAAACGACTGCTTTAATGAATTATAGTGACTTTATCAAATGTACCGGCTTTCACAGCTCTAGTTTTGGATTAAATTGATTAAAATGAAGCTCTTAACGAGCAGCCTGATCCTTCCAACAAGCCGAGGTTTATAAGCCTTAATTACAACGACAATTTAGATTTAAGCTCTAAAGTTGTTTAACTCAAAGTGAGTAGAATAAAGTAAACATCCTGGGCTCTTAATGGATTCACGGCTCGACTGAAGATCGAGACTTTAGATCAGTTTTAGTCCCATAAACAAAAATGAAGTGAATGAGCTTCTAGCTGGTTTTTATTTTAGGGATCGGTCAGAAATGTTACGGGAGAGTTATACAGCATCAGCAGCTTCATCGCTTCCATCAGCTTTGTTGTTTCTGATTTTCTTCATCATGTCGTTTGCTGGTGTTAAACTCGCAGTCTTTTATTAAACACCATCCACAGCTGATCAGAGCTTCATTCATGGATCTGTTAAGTCCAGCTCTTAAACCTGACCAAGCTGCTCATGATCTACAACTTTAACATTTCTCACTCATACAAGATTCACCTCAAGAGTTTTAGATCATCTCATTTAAATAATAACAGGATCCTGTACTTTTCTTTCTACCACCAGGATCTCACTCTCCTTTTAATAGAATAGTGGATCTAATAAATAAGATAAATAAGATAAATAATAAAGTTTTATTCAGTGAATTGAAAGAAATTTTATCAATAAATCAAAGCTTATCCATCTATATACGCGTGTGTATTTTCTGTGTAATAAACAATAATTCTTTAAATTATGTTCCTGACTGTTAGGACAGAGTCTGATGATGATGTTTTAGCTTGGGAACCATGGAATGAAACCATTTAAACTTTTTCCTGTCCTCTTCATCTTAAAATCTAACAATAAACGACAGTAACAGAGTTGCAAAAGAACTGCATTAATGCATTACATTAAATTTAAAACGATAAACTGATAAAGGCTCATGGTAAAATATCATATCGGTACTGGTGTAATGATGTTCGGCACTCAGCCTGCCTCAGTGCTTCCTCTTAAGCTTTGCCTCAAACTGGCAAAACGAGTCACGAGTAAGGAGGAAATTATAGAAATATAATAATTATCTCATTAGATTTTATTTATTCAGTTTACCATCGACACCAATATCAATAATATATAGAGAGGGAGACCAAATCAGACCAAACCACAAGTTTCGGATCTAAAAGGCTCTAAACTGCCATGGCGGAGAGCACACTCCGTCATGGTGACAGGTGACAAAACAGGCAGCGGAAAGTCTGCGGGATGAGATTTATTTGTTCGGCGGTGAAGAAAATGGGAAGCTTTTAACCTCGCAGTCAAGCAGAAACCTAACTGCCATACATTTCTGTCGCTTATAAAACGTTCGTCTAGAGCTTAAACCGTCAAAGGCAGGAAAACAAGGGTGTTAAAATAAAAGGTGTCGGCGAGTGAAAGCTTTATATCGTACCTCGTTCCTGCATGTTTAAACCCAGAAGATTATAAATTAGGGCTGCAAAACGATTTAAACAATCAATCAGGATTAATATTATTAATCATAAATATTACATCAGCTCTTCCCTAATCATTCTTAGTTACACCAGAGGGTAAGAACTTCCCCCTCCACCTCCTCCTCGAGCACAAGACTCTAGAGCGACTGATTTACCGGACTAAATAACACAGATAAAAAGACGCAACTCAAAAATTCGCCAGTTTTTAATTTTGCACTAAATTTCAAATGTATTGCACACACACTCCTCTTTAGAAGTTTGTTCGTCGAAGGCTCTCATCTAGTGGCCTGACTGTACACTAGGCTTTATATCGAAGTCATAATCCTGGCTTCAACGCAATTAGGAGGCTGAAACCAGGCCCGATGCCAACGTTTGTAAATCACCCCAAATGATCCTGAACCCTGAACCCCAAACCCTAACAGAACAGGCAGTGCCCTGGACTCCGTGTCATCAGACTTTGTAATATTAAACTCACCTGCCGTGAAGTCCTGGTTCAGGTCGATAAAGGCACTGGAGTGAGGAACTCGGATCTTCATGTCGGCGCTAAGGGCCTTCACACACCTCGGCTTCCTGCAGAATAAAAAGGAAATTTTATCTAAGCCATCCTACCAGAGCCGGGCTTTGTTTTTGTATCACGTTTATTCACTAGTTTAACAGAAAAATAAGATAAATAAGTACAGCGGCATCCCTGTTCTCATCGTTAATTTGTTCCAGAAGACGATGCGTATTAAGCAAAATGTTTCCACATCTGGAATAAAGTAAGTTAGAATTAAGTAAGTAAGAATGGGTTCCAGATCCTCAGTAAATCCCCCTGTATCTGTAATTCTATATATTAATAAAGTTCTATTGTACAGGAGCTTCTGATTTATGATGGAGAAATGTTCATAAAAATCCATCATAAGTTAAATAGATCATGAACTGATGAGTTTAATATAATCTATACTGGATCAATAATACTTACATTAACCTGTATTAATACAAAATAATTAATAATAAAACATTTTATTATAAAGTGATGAAAAATTACACGTCCATTTACTGAGTAATGGTTTATAAGTGAAGAGCAAAAGAGTAAAACAGTTTTGCTCTTCACTTATAAACCAATGCTTCTGTTTTCCTTTTGGTTAGCTGTCATTACTGAGCTTTTTAGGACCCATAAGGTTGTATTTGCTCTAAGAATAGAGAACTGTATATTTAGATATAAAGAAAAAGACAAAAAAAAACACAACTCAGATCTTGACTCACTGAAAGAGAGCCATCGCAAATCTGAATCACTGAATCGTGATACGTTAATCGAGGTTAAAATCGCTTCAGCTTCAAACAAACTATGAGAACAGAGAACTTTTTAGTGAAAATTGGTCCAGAACAGAATTAGATAATTTCCAAGGTACCACTGTAAATAAGCTGAAAAATTCAAAATTCAATTCACTGGAACTTCCAGTTCAAATTCACTCGCCTGTCCCGGAGATAGCAGACCTCTGTAGATAAGCCCACGACTCCGAATACATCAGGAACCATGTCTCCGTTAAAGCTGGTGAAACAGAAGCAAAGAAACAGGTCAAGAACAGCAAATAGTTCACCTGTACTTTTATAAACCGTCTCCCAGGTAACCAATCAAAAAAACATTTAGGCTCACATCCAAAAATGACTAATTGTTAATGAGAGGGATGGGTCCAATCCAAAATTATTTCAAAAGATAAAATTATACAAAAAACTAAAGATAAAATGATATATCTGAATACCCCAGTGAGTAATGGGTGAGGGGGGGGCTGTCTTTTAGATATGTCTGGAACACAGCCACCATATCGAAAGCCACCATATTGGATCAAGGGCAAAGATTTTCCAATGGGAAGGTGGTCATGTAGCATATCGATGAACATCAGAATTGTCTCAAAAATCGACTGGTGCAGTCATATTTGTAATATCTATTAGGGTTCAAAAGTTAGCAACACAAAGTTCAAAACTTTTGTTCTTCATCACAGGTAACTAAAGTAGGAATTGATTATTCTAAAGCCAGGGAAACGCCACTGCTGTATCATAGCAAGCGACACCCAGAAAGATCAGCCATTTCACCCAGCACTATGGACGACAAGAAACATAGCAATCGTCTGACGAACCGCTACCGACCAAAAAACCTCAACAATGGTTTTGTAAGGATTTGGGAAAAGTCCACAATGGAGCCCTCTGCCTGTGTCTGGTGACTTTTGACTCAGCCTGACCACTAATTTGCAAAAGTTTTAAACCACCATTAGCTGTGTTGTTCTTAGCAATTCTATAATTAACATATGTAACATATTGCTGGACCCAGAAATTTTAAACTTGTACTTTACTTTTACTCCATGATCCTCTTTTCCTCTGATCTTTATTTGAATCTTTAGCATATTTTAGCCTCATCTTCTTGGCACCCTGATAAATCTACTACTGCCCAAATGTAAGGGGAGAACATACTAAATACTTTCCAACGTAGCATAAGGATGCTTACGCTGATTTTTTTTAAATACTGCATACAAATGTCCTGTATTTTCTGGTCATATTCTAATAAAGAGAGTGAGAAATAAATCTATACATCCATTACAGCAGTACTAAAATAATGGCAGTACAGTTTTCTACTGGTGGCCTGAAACATTTGCACAGGACCAAGTAAAATAAAACGCACTTACTCCATAACTAGAGGCTGATCCGTAAAGGTCCTGTTCAGGTCCACTCTTGCACTCAGATCTGCAAGGGAAAAGTAAATCATTGGGGTTAGGGTCATTACACTAAAATTTATTTATTTTATTTATTTGACTTCTTTAACGTTGCTTATCGGCATCAGTGGCCATCCAGCGACACGCACAAAGTAAGATCCATACACAAGTTCATTCCAAGACCAGTCATACCTACACAAGTTAATGACAATTTAGAGACACCAATTTACCTAACACACATCTTAAGAGTGTGGGAGGAATCTGGAGCACCTGGAGTAAACCCACGCAGAGACACAGGGAGGACATGCAGACTCCACACAGAAAGGACCCAGGTCTCTCGGCCCTGGGATTGAACCCGGGACCTTCTTGCTACCCACCGAGCCACTGTGCTGCCTGCCATTACACTAAAAAGTAACTTATTACAAATGGCAAGTTACTTCTTTCAATTACAGGTAAGCGCCGTTAGCAGCCGATAATTGATCAGATGCCAGAAACTTTACCAGGTGGAGCTGTGGTAGCCTAGTGGATAAGATACTATGGACCAGAAGGTTCAGGGTTCAAACCCCACCTCTTCCAAGCTGCCATTGTTGGGTCCTTGAGCAAGGCCCTTAACCCACAAATGCTTGGACTGTAAGATCTCTGGATAAGAGAGTCTACCTAATGCTGTAAATGGAAAAAAATGGAAATGATCACATGACCAGACCTAGAGTTTGGTTATTCCCCCAGAAGATGAAGACCTTGGTGTTGAGGAGGTCCGAGTCTTTCGGGTGGCCGGTGAGAAGAACGTCCATGTGTGAATCACCGTCATAATCTCCCGGCACCACGCTGCTGATCACGCTGACGTCACTGCAGGAGCAATGATAACGCATGTAATGATCCTTTCTCTATAATAAATCAATCATTAATAAATCAGAATTTCACCTGCTGCTGGACATCAAGTCTTACCTCGGAAAAACGTCGGACTTGACGCGAACTTTAGGTTTGAAATACGGCGCTTTCAGGTCAGCCAAGAAAATCACCAGCTCAGAATCTGAAAATATTCATTTGGAAGTATTATTTACACCTGTTATGAAAAACACTCATACTCACATAATTAGCCAGAATGAATGCGATTTTGGACATCAAAGAAACAACTTTCCATTAAAACCATTACATAGTCCTACAGGTGGAGAGCATTAGCTTTAACAGAATGCACTTTTAATTATTTTTTAATTAACCAAAAACAGTGATTATCAGAAAGATGCGTTAGGAAGGCAGAACACTAACTTTTTTTTTTAAAAGAAACTCCTTATATGTTGTGAAACGGCCTTAAGAAAAATCTCAATCTTGTTTTAGTCTTGACTACATCGGTTATTAAAAAAAACTCCCACTAAATGGGCCGTAAAAGTGCCCTAAGTAATGAACCTATTGAAACTCATTGAACCCTACATAGCGCACTTCTATATTCAGTATTTGGGACGCAACCCGTAATTACACTATGCTAGCGAACTTGTATAGGACAACATTTAAAACGAGTTATTTAGAAACACTGACAACACCGCTAGCATTCCGTTTAAACCCCCACGTCCTAAATCTGTAATTATTTAACCTAAAAACCCCACCTTTTTATGTTAAATGCCCGGAACTGGACGTTAACACGAAAGCTAACGCTACACTGTTTACATAGGCTAGCGTTACCTACCCTGTCTGATGATGAAAATATCAGTCTGTTTATCCGAGTTAAAATCTCCAAACGCGGCCACTGTGCCCTCGTTCTCGGACCCGAATAAGTCCGCGGTCACGTCCTGCAGCCAATATGCACCGGGGTTAAACGAAACATGTAATATTAGAGCTAAAACCGCGATACGCTCGTTACGGAGCCACATCCTGGTCGTTGTAGTCCAACTCAAACTACAAGAAACGCACTACGACACACCTTTTTACGACAGCGCGTAGTGTGCTAAAAAATAGAACAATTCAGCACACAAATATTAAACATGAGATACGTGGTACAGACTGTAATTCAATGGCAATGTATGTAACAAATATTTTAATTGAATTTATTAAAATATATTAGATAAGGTGAGGACTTAAGTCACGTGACAGGCTGCAAAGCGGCGCTCTATAGTAAATAAATATGGCGAGCTTGGCTGATGTTGGCTGGAAGCTGCTGGAGTTTAAAGCCCGATCAAAACGTTCAGGTTGGGATTTTTTTAACACGATAGGCACCGTTTTATTTACCTTGCATTTCGGGCTAATGCGGCTTTTCGTGCTGGGGTTGTGACATGGACAGTGTTTGAGGGTTGAGCCTGATCAGAGCCTAAAGGTCAGACCGCAGTTTGTGTTACTGCAGGCTATTTTAAGATCGTACACAGCCATCTAAGTTTATATTGTGTATTTAATTAAACGCACACACTTGTATTCAAAGTGTTTAAACTTGAATTTGTTCTTGCTTGGCCTATGGGCTGTGAAGCTTGATATAGGGGCTGATCGTTAAAAGAGGAAGATTTGTGTAATTTGTTTGTACATGTTGGATTTAAAATATCCGCTTTATTTTGTAATATATAATGTATAACTGGATATATACTGAAATGGTCTATGATTATTGTTATATTACTTGTAAAAGATATAAAATCCATAACTAATTACTGGAGAACAAGGTTGCCTTGGACCTGACACCCTTCCAGTCCCAAATCCCACACCGGGGTCCCTGTGGTTGGAAGCTGGCAACATCCTGGATCTTTCCTAGTGTCTCTGTCCAAAGGCTGGGATGGATCTAAGAGAGAAGCTGCTCCAAAACAAGACTGTTATATATGGTCATTATGCCAATGCTCAAGCAACAAATGAAGGGCTGACCTAATACTTTTGGACAGTAATCCTTAAGTTTGAGATAATAAGACCGTTCGGTTTGATCGCCGTCTGTGATTATGCTGCATGTTCATTCAGTAACCCATGATTGCTGTGTAATCCTGTCTTAATTTCTCCTAATGCTCTACTAACCCTCAGAGTTTCAGTAGTGCTGTTAAAATAAATCAGAGCATCGCTGTAGCCTACATCTAACCCAAACATGGCCAGCGCTGCCAGAGAGCAGTCCAGCTCCCGACGAAAACTCGACAGACATGGTAAGTTGGGCTGTTATAAATGTTTTCACATTAGTTTCTGGGATGAAGCACTACTCATACAGGCAAAAGTTCACAACTCGTTCTACATTTATAGCTGCCATAATTCATGGTCACTTAGAGCTGAGCTGAGCAGTCCTTTGTTTTGCTCAGGATGCTGGATTTGAACTCGCAACCTTCTGATAAGCAGTTCAGAGCCGTTACTGTGCCTGGTCAAATGTCGCTGAGTTTTCTAATAAAGAGAAATGAGCACAACTTCTAAAGAAACATGAAATCTTTAACATTTAACATAACAGCTGTACAGCTTACGTTCACGTTTATGTCTACGTCACTGTTTATTGTTAGATTTGGAGATGAAGATGGAAAAATGGTTTGTTTATCTCTATTGGTTGAGGTAAAATGGATCCATTCTATGGTTCCCCCTTTGTTAAAATCATCATCAGACTCTGGGCTTTATTCCTAGCAATCAGGAAAGGAATTTATATAAAAGCTGTTAATTATACAGAAAATAAACAAGAATATATCGATTGATAAGCTAAGTTTTATTATAAGAAAAGTTTATTTCCCTTCAACAAATAAAGCAGGTCTGATTTTTGTTTAAATTCAGGTTGTTATTCAGATCCACTATTCTACTAACAGAAGAAAATGAGAGTGAGACCCAGGTGTTAGAACCAAAGTACAGGTTTATTTAAATGAGATGATCTGAAGCCCTTGAGGTGAATCTTGTATGAGTGAGAAATGTTAAAGTTGTAGATCATGAGCAGCTTGGTTAGGTTTAAGAGCTGGACTTAACAGATCCATGAATGAAGCTCTGATCAGCTGTGGATGGTGTTTATATTTACATTTACAGTATTTAGCCGACGCCCTTATCCAGAGCGACTTACAACTAATACCGTCTTACAATCCAAGCAATTGTGGATTAAGGGCCTTGCTCAGGGAACCAACTGGCAGAGGTGGGATTTAAACCCTGGACCTTCTGTTCCATAACCCAGTTCCTTAACCACTAGGCCACCACAGTCCTATGTGTTTAATGAAAGATGGCGAATTTAACACCAGCAAATGACGTGATGAAGAAAATCAAAAATCAGAAAGAATGGAGCTGATGGAAGCGATGAAGCTGCTGATGCTGTATAACTCTCCCATTACATTTCTGACTGATCCCTAAAATAAAAACCAGCTAAAAGCTCATTCACTTTATTTTTGTTGATGGGACCAAAACTGATCTTCAGTCTCGTTGCTCTTCAGTCATGCTGTGAATCCATTAAGAGCCCAGGATGTTTAATATAATCTACCCACTTTGTTTCTCACAACTTTAGAGCTTAAATCCAAATCCTCATTTGTAATTAAGGCTGATGAACCTCGGCTCGTTGGAAAGATCAGACTAAACAACTTCAAGTCATTTTTACTTATTTATAATCAATAACCCAATATGAAACGAAATAAGCTCTCCGTATTGTTGTATCCTTGGTTATTTTATGACACAAATCCTTGAGATATGTCCAGTTGTCTGAAAAAGGTTTTGTAATTGTACATTTTAAGATGCCTGATCGCTGAGATTTTGGTGTACATTTTATCTGAGGTGGCTTTGTAGGTGTAAGATTGTGATGTTTGGTTTGGAGACTAATCCGCCTGCATGAACCGCTCTTTGTAACGTTTTTAGTCTAACTTCATCCAAAGAATCCAAAGCTTTAACAGTACCATCTTTAATTATACCATCTGGCCAATCAGCCTCTGCCTGAAATGGGTGATTTTGGGGTCTTTCAAGTTTCAAATTTTACATTCTGACTGATGTAAGATCAGGTTTGTGATGCAGTCACCGTTATCTTCATCATCTCTTCTCTTATCATCCAGCTCCATTTTCTTTCAATCAAAGCTCATCTTTAAAGGCCTTCCTCCTCAATTGGAAGTCACTTTTCTCTCGGACGAGCTGTGAACGGCTTAACGAGAGTTATCTTGAAAAAGAGATCGCTTTTGTCCTCCTTACTTAAACGCTGATGGAAATTATGCTAATTTACCCAGAAACAGAATTGTCACTACCTGAGGTGCTTCGCCTCGGCCCCTTCCATTAAAATGTAAATCAGGCCAGACCTGAGCGTGTCTCAAACAGCTTCGGCTGTGGGGTTTCCCCCCCGGCCTCACACGAGGCTGCTTTCACCAGTCCTACAGAGACATTCTGCTCGAAAATAAGAGCTGGTTCATCAACATGCAGTCACAGAAATCCTGAGTGAAAGAAATGTATTGAGACAGGACACAGGTTTGTGTTTTGTATTTGTCCTTTTGCTAAATGTGACGCGTGAATGTCACACAGCTGGCAGATACTGCTCTTAATGTACGCTATATTACCAAAAGTATTAGGACACACATTTTAATTACTAAATTCAGGTGCTTCGTTCAGTCCCGTTCCCACAGGTTTATGAAATCTAGCTCCTAACATCTTTATAAAGAGCTGACGATTTGAGAATGGAATGTAATGTAATGTATGTAAAGTGCTGCTAATGCTTCCTGTGCAAAAAAAACGAACAAAAAAACTCTGGGACGACAAAACATGCATTTTATTTCCCGGGCATTCATTTGTACAAACCTTAAGGGAAATGGATAGTGTGTGGCTTTTCTTTTCTGTTGTCCACGAGGAAAACGTAAAACAGAGAAAACAGTAATCTTCTATTTTGAAAATGGTTTTAGGGGATTTTATCAGAAGGGGCATGTGTAAACTGGTGTGTGTTTGGGATTGAGCCTGCCGTTTCTGAGTAATAAGCAAAGGCTTTTAAAGAAGGAAAAAAATATTTGAAACTCTTACAATCTCTGATGCCTCTAAGCTCTATGTGAGGTGCAGAGTGAGGGCTTTAGGCTGCATCCAAACTGGTAGCTGGAGGCTGGAAATAAATGAATCGATTAAAACTAACAATAGCCAAAGTTTTCATGTGTAAAATTTATAAAAAGTACATGGGCATAATTTCTATACATATCTTTTGATTTTGTTCTTATGTATTCCTCATAATTAATTTTTATACATGTGTAGGTACAAATTATGATTAAAAAATACTTTATATACTATAATACTTTAAATA
>JAVSBV010176944.1:0-13459 GCA_033117975.1 Parotocinclus spilosoma | reverse complement strand
CCGGATAAATGGGGAGGGGTGGAGAAAGCAATGGCAAACTACTCCACTATCCTGACGAAATACTTCATGGATCACATCGATGAAGGACAAAAATGTGTGGAGATCAATGATCCATTATTAATTAATCCCATCCGATGTATATCACTCACACACACACACACACACACACCTATTGTAGTGCTGTGGTGATGTAATTGCCATGTCTGTGTGCCCTTCTACTGTGTAACCCCCCACAGCTCTGGACAATTTGTACAAACAGTGAAATCATTTAGAGATATGAATGATCATAAAAATGAGAACAAAATATGAATACTGTTAGAGCAGTGTTGCACTGAGCATATTATTATTATTATTATTATTCTTAACTGTGTAAATATCTATTGAGAAAACATATTAAATGGACAATAGATTGTACAATCAAGGACAGTCCCACTAGTGGCTCCCCATGATACATGCATTTGGTCACTCAGCCCACACATTTGAAAGTTTTTTAGAGCAGAACAAAAAAAACAGTACTTTCAGGATTTGTTTTCTCAGTAGCATTTCAAAGAAAACTGAGTGCTGTTGTTATGGATTAGCAGGATGTAAATAGCAATGATGAATCTCATCCAACCACTCCACTGCTAGTGTTTGTTTATTCAGCACTAATAGCAGGAGGGCTAAAAGTTAATGGGTTGTTGGTAACTGCAGCCACACAGTTAGCGTTTAGTATAATTGGTTCTGTGTGTGAGACACATGGTTACAGTACAGAGTAACCTCCATTAGATTTGTTGTTCCAGCAACAGTATGATGAGCATATATAACATTGCTGATGATTGGGCTCCAAATTTCACAATTGGATTCGTCACTCCATAATACACCTTTACGCTGAGCTTCATTCCAATCTATGTTAACTTTTTAGCATATCTTAGTCTCTGCTGGAGTTTTTACTGTGCACTCTGTTAAATACATCTACCATTTTGCTTCAAATTGTAGATGCCAGAGACAGTAAAGAGCTCATCTTTTGCGCAGTTTCTGTTGATCCTCTAATCCTTCATCAGTGCGAACATTGTGCTCGTAGCTGGACATTTGTAGCTGGTGGACTATTTTCAGTCCAGCAGCACCACCCTGTTTGATCCACTCATACCAGCACAACACACTAACACACCACCACCAAATCAGTGTCACTGGAGTACTGAGAAGAATGGAACCGGTACCTGATCTGTGCTGGTCCTGACCATTAGAGAAAACAGATTAACTACAGCCTGTAATTGTAGAACTGCAAAGTGCATTTATATGCCACATGGAACTGATCAAATGGACAAGAAGTGTATGAAGTGATGGGTGAGTGGATATAGTTTTATTACTGATTTACATTCAAAAGTAAGTACTTATTATTTTATTTGGTTTTCCCTAATCTAGTGAGTTACAAATTAAGCACTAATTGCTCTGCTTATATGGTCAAATCATTACACCAGTGGATATGTTTGGTCTTTGCTTAAAGTGTACTTTGATATTTGACAGATAATGTGTTTACATAAAGAAGGTGCTGTACAATAATAAACCATCACGCAATTGTTTAATAATTCATTTTGAACATAAAACATGATTTCAGTGAACCATATACCACAATATCCTGCTTTTTATTCCACTTTTCTGCTGACTTGTACTGTACGTGACAATGCCTCAAGCCATTGGTAAGTGTGATTATGTCTCACTTTATTTCATCTTGTGCTACATTATGAATACGAAAGCTTCACAGATACTGCATGAAGCTTTATTTGAGCCCTACAGACTTTATTCGGTCTGCTAAAGATTTTGCTGTCTATAGGCATTTACAGCTAAAACAATGCACCACTAATTAGCTTTTCTTTTAAAGAGGTCAACTCATTGATATAATCAGCCGGAGGTGTACAGGGCTTTAACAAACATCCAGCCACCCTATGACCCTAAATAGACCAAGTGGAGAAACATTATAGCATCACTATGTCACTAAGGCTGAATATTAGCATATCTTTCCAATATAGTTGCAACTGCACAGAAATCGCAGAATGAATTCAGGTCTAACAATCAAATTCATTTTGTTTTACAATAATTATTTAAACACAGGTATGTGTCAACCTAAAAAGGTAGGTTGACCGAAACTGATGTTACAATAGTCCCAGAGTACTTTAGATACTTTGCACATAGTGTTTAATGTCAGACATATTAATTAATAAAACAATTAATTGATTAATCAACAAATGTCTTTGGAATGTGCGTGCAAACTGGAGTACCTGAAAAAAAATCCACACAGCCACAAGGAGAACATGCTCACAGGAGGAGTCCAGGGGTAGGGATCAAAGCAGGAATATCATAGATTTGAGGCAGCAGTGCTAACCATTGCACCACCATGCCGCCCTAGTAACAATTACACTTGCCCGATTGCATCCTGTGATCGCACAATGGTTAAAAATGTCACCTCCCACACTCCACATTCCATGTATTTTGTGTCAACTGTTGTCTCTGTCTTTAAAGTGCCCCAGTATGAGCAAGTGAATGCATATGTGCCCTGAAATGTACCCAATCTATTGTTGGTTTCTGCCTTGTACCCTGTGCTGTCAGTATAGCAAAGGCCCAGACTAAATTGGGTTAAGTGGGGTATGAAATTTATTAGATCTCATTTGTTATAACTCCAAAAGCAGCTGATCTGGCAATCAACTATGAGGTTACTCATTTTAACCTGTAAGGGAGGCATTTAGCTAATTCGTCAATTACTGTAACCCCTAGAGGATCACAGGCACCATGGTCTGATCAATAAAAGCACTGTTGGGACATTGACATTATAAGTGACAAAATTATTATTCAGATTGGATTTATTTAATGGGGGATGGTGTCTGTGACTCAGCAGAACCTGTGGTTCAGCGGTAACAGCCAGCTCTGTAATATTCTGTACTTGCAACATGAAGTCAGTTAGTGTGTTTACAGGCCATATGATGGACTGGAGACCATCCAGGCAGCACCTTCTAAGATGCATAATGATTTCCAGGATCACCTCTTAACTCTCCACCCCAAAATATATTATGGTAAGAATAAAGGTGATCTTCTGTGCACCTCAGAAAGAATTGCTCACAAGTTTACAAAAACGCCTCCAAACTGTTTGGACACAACAGTCATGCAAATTGTGTTAAAATGAAGGAAATTCAAGACCATTGTTACCCTCCTCAGGAGTGGTTGACTGAAAATCACTTCATTGGCAAGGTGTGTGACTTCATGAGGCAACTTGTAAGCAACTAAAGACTGTTCTCACAATAACTTATAAGAATGTTTATGAGTCTACCAGAAGAAAAAGAATGCTTAACATCAATGGTGTTCATGGGATGGTTTCTAGGGAAGGCCAATGGTCTAATAAAGAGAATTGCTACCCCAACAGCAGTTAACTGAAGATTAAGTGGACCAATTAGATTGACAAGACCAAAATAGAATAAGAATGAAAGACTAACACTGAATTCAGCATAAAAAGCTTATCCCATCCACGAAACAAGATGTGGAAGTTTTTCATTTTTCATTATTTTGCATGATGGAACAAATAATAATGAATTATACTGGCAAATGCAAAACAAAAGTGTTAGGACAACAGTTTATGAACTCAAACTCAAAGAGAATGTGGGCTAAGCAGCAAGACAATGACCCTAAACACACAACCATTCTACAAACTTTCTGTTAAATTAGAGTGAAATTACTGCCTTGGAATGGCCAAGCCAACGTTCTGACCTTAACTCAATCCAACATAGGCTCATGGTTAAATCACACAAATTCAAATAGAACAACGCTGTTGAAACCAAAAAAAGTGTTTGAAAGTGTAACTGTACATTTAAAAGCGATCTGGATGATAAAGTAGTTCCTCTTCGTTGTCTCCTAGTTTTTCTCCATAGTTAATCTCTGTCGATGACTCCAAAAAGCAATAAGAGTTCATTTAAACCGATCAGGACTGCAACCTGCTGCTGAAAGGAATCGTATCGAATATCACTTAGCGTGAACTATATCGACAGCTCTCTGCTAAAAGCCTTCATCAGACAGCTGAGAAAACAATCCATCCAACATTATCCACAGCTGGTAGCCAGACAGTCTGGTCTGCTCCTGCAAAAAAGCCTGAAACTCATCTGTAAGTTTCTGAATACTAGAGCACAGAGTAGGGCCATGTGTGCCAACCCCTATCCAACAGCTCCTAATGGAACTTTCCTATATCATTAACTCAAGGTATTGGATTTTTCCTGAGTGAACAAGGACCCACACAGTATGGAGTTCCTCCGTTCCAGATCCTGCTCCATTAGCACTGTGCCACATTGGGAACAGGAGCAGCAGGGCTCATGAGTCCACAGTATCCCAATGCAGAGCAACATACAGACCCCTCATAAGCATGCATGAGCCACAGTCAAACCCGCATGCTTACGTATACAACACAATGGCATTGCATCTGCTAATGGATACTGCCATTAGTCTGGCTGTGTAATTAGGGACAGCGTGGGGTTGAATAGGCAGCTTGTTTACCTGAGCCTCTGCAGAGGGTAAATAGCACAGACGAGGCGAGAAGACAGTGAATACAGATAGAAAGCAAACACAATGACAGTGTGAATGCCTCAGGCCTTTAATCCTACAGTAGCACTCCAGAGGAATGTATTAAGCATTCGGAAGGCAAAGAGGACACCTCAGGGGGGGAAATCAAACAGCCGAGTGTTTCATTAGTGGGCCTGAAAAGATTTGTGAAAAAATGTGATGCATTAGCGTCATCTCTAAATGGAAGTATAAGAAGTCCAACTTTTAATGAAAGCGATTTTATACCAGAAAAGTCATAACAAAACCACATGCTAGAACTTTGGACATTTAACAATTTGTTGAATGCAGAACAATAAATCTAAGGGTACTCACACTATGTAAAGTCACCTTGTACAATGCCAGAGCATGATTGCCCCTCATTCCCCCAATGGGCTTCATGGTAGTACTTTATGCCGTTTTTTGGAGTTGTTTTGAGTAAGCAGACACCAGTGGTGAACATAATTAAGTAAATGCAATTTGTTACTATATGCAAGTACTTTTTTCATTTACATTTACGGCATTTAGCAGATGCCCTTATCCAGAGCGACTTCCAACTGATACGGTCTTACAATCCAAGCATGGTGGGTTGGGGGCCTTGCTTAAGGACCCAACTGTGGCAGCTTGGTACATCAGTCCAGTATCTTAACCACTAGGCTACCACAGTCCCACAGACATGATAAATGCACATTTGTCTTATGTGTGCATAAAAATGTAATGTAAAAACTAAAGAAGCAAGATGCAAGCACACCAATAAGGATATAGCATGCCCTGCTGGACTAAATAATGACTTTGAAGACTTATGTACTTAGGGTAACACTAGAGTCTTTTCACCTAAAATTTGTTGATCAAAGATCACTTTAAAAGGCATGTAATAGTCTGGAACATCACAAAGGAACCCAGTGCAAAATGAACCCAACTAAAGCTCTTCCTTACATTATCTAATGTTCATTTTTATTGAGTGCATCAATATTGGAACACGCTCCCCTCTCTGATTGACATTTACTGCCTTAGCTAAGCAAAAAGCATCACGAAGGACAACTCCCACCCTGGCTTTGAACTTGTTGCCCTCAGGGAAGGGATATAGGTGCAGGGCAAACCTCAGGACAAGGACAAACAGATTAAAGAACAGTTCCTTCCTGAAAGCCATAACCAATTTTATCTAACATATGCACTGATTTCAAGTCGAACTCTGAGCCAGAATAGTTTGCTACCATTGATGGAGCAATTCTTATGTAAAAAAAAAACAAAAAAAAAAAAAAACGGGACATAAATCTGTGGACTGAATCTCAACAGACCGTGAGTCATGAGGCAAGACAATGATCCAAAGCACAGAAGTCACACTACCAAAGAATGATTTAAGTTAATGTTCTGAAATGGCCAAGTCAAAGTCCTGAAATTCTGAAGATCTCGTGAAAAAACTATCCAACATCCCAGAGTTGAAGCTGTTCTGTGAGGAGAAAAGGAAAGCTTCTCCCAAATCAAAAGTAAAATACATTTCTGTGATTACTTTAATTGGGTTCTTTTTCTTCTTCAAGGGCTTGTGTGAAAATCTAATGCTGTTTTAAGGTCATATTTATGCAAAATATAGAACACTCTTAACATTCTAACATTTCTACTGTACATTCTGTGGCCTTTTTCCCATAATGCAACTGTGATATACAGCAGAATATACACAGATATATCATTACACTGGGGCATCATTACCCTTACCTTACTGTGGATATTCTTATAAATGTTGCTGTTCCCCACTAAGAGAATGGCGGTAAAAAGGCAATTTAAATGCTGAGCAGAGCTACCGGACACACCATGCAAACTCACTACAGGCACTACATTTCCCATAATGTCCCCAGTGTCTTTCCAAAAGCTTGAGAAGTAGTTGCTTTTAGTTAGGTTTTTCTCATTGATTAATGCACATTCACAAATACCTAAAGAAAGTCAACCCTGTTTCACACAAGGTAATGATAGCAGGTGTTAATCTGTTTTTTGCGTTTATCCATAGCGAACTAAGGTCCACAACAATTACTTAATATATTCAAGGTTTTTTTTTATGTGCATTTGTACCGTTGTGACTGATTGACAAGCAGAGCGGTACAGCTGTAGCCCTTTTATATTCTGTGTGCAGCCCAGTATGACAAATAATCTAAGAATGCCCCTGGATCATATGTATATTCTAAAGCCTGAGTGGGTTTTAGCTTACCGTGACTTTTAGGGCTGTAGAAGATGCCTCCTCAATAGCCGACGGGACTTTTTCCACAGTGCTTCCAGGCATACTGCGCCGACGACCCATCCGCTCACTGGCCATTTCTGCAATCACACATAAAATGCTTGAGCTGGACAGTTCCTATTTTTATACCGTATATAAGGTATATTCAGTTAACATTAATAACTTCATCAATTCATCAATAACATTAATGTCATTCATCCATTATATTCCACTTAATCCACATGGAGTCGTGGGCCAGCCGGTGCCCACCAGGCAACTTTGGGCTCAAGGGCAGGAACAACTCTAGACGGGGGGCCAGTCCACACGCACACAGTCACACACTAAGTCACTTTTAGAGACACCAATTAACCTACCACGCATGTCTTTGGACTGTGGGAGGAAACCGGAGTACCCGGAGTAAACCCACACAGACGCAGGGAGGACATGCAGACTCAACACAGGAAGGACTCAGGTCACTCCACCCTGGGATTGAACCTGGGACCTTCTTGCTTTGAGGCAGCGGTGCTACCCACCGAGCCACCAGTACCACTAGAATGCAGCATTAATCAAAAGAAATATGCTGTTCATAACTTTTTGTTCTAGTAAGCTGTCCCTGTTACAGACCAAAGTCATGCTTTACCATGGCAGAACAGCACCTGGTTGATGATCCTGTCCCTTGTGCACTGCATGGCAGACACACCCACAACTGTCTATGACAGTACGACAGGAAGAGTGACAGGGGAGAACAAATGCATTGAGCAGAAAAACAAATGAAAATCAGAGCGCAGCCATCCTGAAAGACAGGATCTACGCAACTCGTCCTTTCATTGCTGCCTGTGGCTTCCGTGGCGATGACTCGCTCTGCCCCGCTGACTTCCTCTCTGGTATAGATAAGACACTAACAAGATTCTGTTAGTTCTGTTTGCCTACTTGCCTGTCTGGGAGGATTAGCTGAATAACAGGGCTCTGGAATGGAGTAAGCAAATGTTAGTGTGAGAGGGGGATTTGAAAGAGGACACTGCAGAACTAAGACCTGCCACTCAAAGTTCTGTGAGGAGTTTGTTTGGAGTTATGGTATTAGAGTGACGGTACAGGATTGAAATCTGCCAGAAATAGCTATCCAATAATAGTGTGTCAGCAGACTGTATATTTGTTTAGGGGTTAGTTTCAGAGGATTTCAACTTTCCTAAATTAATTAAGGAACATTAAATATAATCCTACGAACACAAAAAAAAGTTGGATATCAATGTATTATTTATTGTCATTATTTGGAATCTACTTTGCTTGGCAACCCAGTTTTTAATAAACCGGATAATTCATCAAGCATCAACGTTGAAAGCAAAAAAATAAATAAAAATCCCCCCGTCTAACTGTGTACCAGGCAACCTCACATTTATGTACTGTATTTTATAGTCAGAGCATGTGTTATATAAAATGACACAGTTACAATTGGTATCCTCTATTATGAATTTACATTAGGACTATGGTACTGAAAGCTACCACAAAACCTTCAGGGTACTGTGACCAAAACAGCATTGCTATGGATAAAGGATGCAAATTCATGTATCAAATTTGACACAAAGTTTATTTTCCCTAGAAGTGTGAGGTGCAAAATTGCTTGTTACTGCGAATTTTATTGACGCTTCAAAGACAAAAGTGTAAAGTGACTGCAGCTTAATATTCATGTACTTTAATTCATTTTCCACAAACCTTTGGTTATATAGTTTACAATAGTGTTAAATGTATGCCTTAAACCTGGTCCACCCCATGAAATCAAACTGCTTGTATTCCCATATGTACTAACTATGGTCATTTTGCTCCAGGACTAAACATAGTTATTCAATGAACATGTTATATTAATATGATTAAGAGGTTCGGTTAAACAGTGCAGCACTGGTGTATAGTGTGAATATGTATGTCTCTAATCATTCCCACTGTTCTACCTCTCTGGAGAGAAACAGATTGGAATGCATGCGAGGAAGATGCCAAACAGCAACTCTTGTTTATCATCTTAATTAGTTCGGCTGGTATCGTAACATCTTAATCCATATGCTCAGTGTGGTGTCATGACCAAGCTTGCACCCCGTGGGACCAAATGCAATCAAATGATACCAAATGCTTGAGCACACAAATATTGCATTACATAACAAGCAAATTATGTTTGCTGAAAATTTACTGATACGTTGAATTAAGCACTGCAAACATAAACTGCAATATACAGCACCTAGCTACAAGGGGCTGTAATTACATTCCAGAATATACAGCACAGAAAAAGAAAAATACCTCAATTAAAAGCTCATATGGTATAGAAGATGCAGATAATTACAAAAAGTCCTGCTACGTCTGCTTAATAAGGATGTCACTACTATTGAGGGAGCAATCCAGCCCACAATTTTACACAATTTTGCCCTTTAAGGTAAATCAGCCAAAATATCTTTATTGTTCTTCTGTTCAAGCTTAGATTAGAGATTTTTTTTGTTTGTATTGTTGTTTGGACTTTTAAGTCATGTCTATCTTTCGGTAATATTCATGGCAGAAGGTTTCTTAGAATAGGTTGATCATTTTACTCTTGATCAGGGGATCTCATAGTTGAGCTATGACTTATATTCAGGTAAGGTACTTAAAGACTTATTTTTCTTGTTTTAGTGCATCCAGTATGTTTCTGTGAGTTCTCAGACTGTCTCTTAATTTTGTGTATTGGTGGTATTCATTTGGTGGTGGATTTTTTATTATTTTGTTTTGTGGGAAAGTCTGCAAGAAAATAAAATGTGAAATAAGTAAAAGGGTCTGATGACTTTCCGATTGCAATATAAGTTATGTATACAGTATACTGCAGTACTGAACTTAATCATATGGTCACTGGCTATGTGGATACTGTCTATTTATGTTTCCATTTTACGTCACGTTTTAAGTTTTGTCATCTTGTCATCTTGTATATTCTATATTTAAGTGATTACATTTTATGTTCCTTCTCCAAGAAAAATTCCTTGTATTTCTGGTACTGGTAAAAACTATTTTTTTAATTTTGACGAACAGTGTTTTAGGACAGGACAGGAAATCACTAAGCTCTCTAGTTGGAGGAGCCAAAAACCTACGAAAGAGTCATAATAAGAGTCATTCAAGTGTTTAGAAAAACTAATTCTACTACCACTGATTGTCTTTAGAGATTTTAATTAGAAGGGATGTCGCTAAATAATTTTGGCCATATAGCATAATTTCGGGTAATTGCTTCTTAAAATTAATGAACACATTTACCCTGGTACATCACTAAATTGCAGGGGTGGGATGATTTAATCAGTTTAAAATCTATAAGCTTACCTTACTTGTTACCTGTATTTGCTTGAGTAGAAATCTTAAGATGTAAATTATCTTATCACAAGTTTTGACTGATCAGCTAGCTTATTTTGGGGCAAAGATAGATTTGTTCTGCATATAAATCAGTAAGGTGATTCATATAACCTGAAGAATGTTACTATCGTCATTTTGTATTTATTTTGTCAGTTATATCTTGGGTACACAAGAGGAAACATCTAAAAAACACAGTTAGTTAATCTCAATATCTTACCTGTCATGTGACATTTTTCTAATATCCAGGTTGATGAATAAGGCCATTTCCCAGAATGAGTGCAACCTCAAACGGCAAGACCACATGACCAGAACATTTTACACTCAATAATCAAGCCAGACACAAGCAGAACAACTAACTAATCTATTAAAGGGTAGCGGCAAAAACGCCTAGTGTTAGAACCCCATTAATCTCCCCTGATTATGACATATGAGCCAGCAGATGTAGGAGGGAGCACTGTAGAGGAAGTCTATGGCAAAGCACAACAGAGTTTGACCAAGGGTCATATCACCCAGAGAATATGTGTGGAAAATGTCATGAGGGCTCATTTAGCTAGAGAACAGGGCCATAACTCACACCTGGCTCATTACCTCTTAATCTAAATGCATGTGGCTTCTTTTAGGTCTTTTTTTAAGTCGTCACAGGTGCTGAAGACAGCTATGGCATGATTTTATAACAGGCTCTCAGTTCCAGTAGCAGAAAGACCTGTTCTAGGGTGCATTTCGGCAACGTGTCACTTGACCTCTGTGTTATAAGAAAAATGTGACTGCAGAGGATGAGAAAAGAGCACGACACAATTCACAGCATTTCATTTAAAACTGTGTATTAAAGATGACATATATTAGGGGTTGGAAAGATGAGTTTTGATTGCAAACAGAAGAAGAGTGATAATAATCACATTTTATTGGTTGCACTTAAAGCACAGACTTGGCATCCCAAAGTGTTTTAACAACCTGATGCTAGACTATGCCATTAACAGCCCAGAGTGAGATATTCACTTAATTTTGTTCATTTGGAAACACCAGTAGCATGGCTGATAACACTGTGGAGCTATTTAAATAATAAATAAATAAATAAATAAATAAAATAATAATCCATAAATCAATGAAAAAGTAATTATCAGTAAAATGAAACTGGTTTGGATTTTGCACAAAGGACACAAACCAACAGTTTATTAACAGTAAAATATGAAAAGAAAGATTGGGAAATGCAGCAAACCTGATCAACCTGCCCCAAAGCACCCTAACAGAGCGCCCCAAAATCCAGACAGCAATTAAGTAGTTAATTAATTTATTCATTCATTCATTTTTTTGTCTTATCTGCTTATCCTAGTCAGGGTCACAGGAGAGACAGTGTCTAACTGGTGACAAAAGAGGGAAATGGAGGAACAATCCTAAAGAGGGCCCCAAACCATCGTAGGGCACAAACACTTACACACTCATACACACATTCACACACTAACGGACACTTTGGAAAAATCAGTTAATGTAACACATCTTTGGAATGTGGGAGGAAACTGGAGTACCTGGACAACTAACATCTAAATAATATAGTACCTGGTCAAGCAAACAAAATGGTCAAAAACAACAGTTTTAAGAGATATATGATTTATCCTCATTGCCAAAGAGCACATATTTTTCTACTTTTTCTTTTTTATCTTACAGGTGAGCCGCTGATTTGGATGAGTTGCATAGGTCTGATTGCAGAAGTCTTGTTTTGATACAACAAAAGACTGGACAAGCAGCTGGGTGGCTTCCCTGGAAAGGAAGGGTCAGATTCTCCTGATGTTATACAGGCAATACCTGCATGACTGGGAGCAGAGCTGGTTATCACAGTTTCCTCAAGATGTTAACATGAGTGAATCTGTGATGAAATTATAGTAACGTTCCTCATATGACCAGACAAAGGCTTATCTATGATATGTTTATTTTAGGTCAGTTCATTAAAAAATAATTCAAAAATAAAAAATATCCATCATAGAAAACTAACAAAACTATCATAAGTATGCAAGAACATTATTATGACCTTATTTTTGTGTATACCCAAGCATAATTGAGCTATTAACAAAATAAGGCAAGATGGTTGATTGAAAAGTTTTGGTTGTAACCAGAATTTGTTTGTAATGTAGTATTAAGGCATTTTTAGGAGGCTCCCTTAACCAGAGCATCTTGTAATTGGGCCAAGGTTCTTATTCAAGAGCCCAAACAGTGGCAGCGGGGATTTAAACTCACAACAGTCTGATTAGTAGTACAAATCCACGATCGCTATGTCTCTACTATATAATCATTCCTGCACTTACAACACAGAAGCAAAAACATTACATTCCAGGAAAGCTCTGAATGCCAGAAGGTCACTGATATTTGATTGATCTGATTGTTCCTCTCTAAGCTAAAGTAGGTACATAGTAGATACATAGTAGATGTTTTGAGCTGACAGGAAAATCTTGCCCCTGGCTCCAGTAGCTCAGATTGCCCATCAAACCAGCGTCACAGCACCAGACTCCTCAATCAGCTTCATTCTTCCTCAAAACAGCACAATCATGAAGCCCAGAGCCATACAGAGTCACTGCAGAGAGCGAATGGAGTGAGCAGGAGAGAAACAGATGGATGCTGTAGGGATGTTAAGTAGAGCTCAGTCAGGGAGGAATTTGGTTTTGAGGGATAGAGCTTAATTAGCAAGAATTCAGCAGTGAGGACAGGCACAGCTGTTGTAGTGTACATCAAATAAAACATGCAAATATTCTTATCTTAAGGGAGTTGTTGCAAAGGAGGAGTGGGGATGTAGCAGACGGCTCAGCCACAGCTTTGCTGAATTCAGAACAGCGATAGAAAAACCTTTAATTAGTGCAAAGTGAATATCACAGAAATATGAGGGTTTAATAAAAGGTCAACAAGAAAAAAAAACTATATCAGAGCAGAATCAGGGCTCATTTACATTATATAAAACAGGATGTTGACTGGACATTACTATAGTAGTTTGCATTAAACGAATATAAAACTAGCTTTATTTTTAACAAATAATATTATGTAAAACACATTTTTTGTATCTTTTACAGAGATTTACAAAAAACAAAGTGGAATGCTACCATGTTGCTGTAATTTGGGTTTGGTCATGCTAGTTTTCTGCCATTCAGATGTGAACCAGATATCATTAATTCATTTTCTGATCCACTTAGAAAATGTGCCCAGACAGGGATTCAAACCCAAGACTTTCCTACTGTTAGGTGACAGACACATGTAGTAGTGCTGCAGAGTTTTTAAACACTGTATTCATTCACTTACTGTGCATTAGATTTTTTAGCAGTCAGGGCCACAGAGTTGTATAACAATCTATACACAAGTTAATCTCAACAGCAG
>JAVSBV010176924.1:0-13462 GCA_033117975.1 Parotocinclus spilosoma | reverse complement strand
CTGTGGTGTCCTAGTGGTTAAGATACTGGATTATGGACCAGAAGATCCAGGGTTCAGATCCCACCTCTGCCACAGTTTGGTCCCTGAGCAAGGCCCTTAACCCACAATTTCTTGACTTGTAAAACTGTATTAATTGTAAGTTGCTCTGGATAAGGTCTGCTGAATTGTGTAACTGTAAAATGAGGTAATTTTAGGAAACTGTCACTTATGTTGACCTACAGGTTTGTGCCTGTCTATTGGATCAGCCTGCCTTTGCTTTAATGACTGAGGTCCGGACTTTATAAACTGATGGTCACCTCAGAAGTCCATCATTCTCTTGGAAGCCAACTACCTTACTACCTTTGCTTGCTTGCTTGTTACCTCACATTTGGACAAGAGACTTTTCTAACTTGGTTGATGTGTTTAGAGATGTTTTTGTGCAAGTGACCCTTGTTTGGGTGGATGACTTTAACCAGCTATAAATGGTGTTTGTAAATCTATTTGCTTGTCCTATTGGAAGTAGTACTGCTTTGGTTGTCCTTCCACTACCTGTATATTCTCTCTAACCTGTAATTATATAAACTGGTTCACATTCACATGCCGAGCCTCTGTTTCATCTGGCTGATCTTCCATGTTGTTCGTAATGCTGTCTCAGGGCATTTTTGGCTTCTGTTGAACAAAAGTATCGGGTCCACCATACCATCCTCTTAAGTGTTATTGCTTTGTGCTAGACAAGGTCGGAACAGACTTATTGTCAAGGTCTGTAAATTAAACAGGTGGAAGAATGAGCCAGTTGGAGTTAATGCACGTAATTAGCTGATTTTTAAAAGGTCACTTCTGTATAAGAAGGGTGAAAAGGCTGAACTAGGCTAAAGCTCATGAAAATGTATAAAGAAGATTCTTATAGAAACGTCCTATGGAGTGATCATCGAGATTATGCTACATATGATCATGATGGCATTGCTAAAACATAAAATCTAATGGTGGTTTAAGACTTTTGCACAATAGTCATTAGATTCCCTTGAAGAGAAGCAAAGCACAGCATGTTCTTAGGATCTTAAGCTCACAGTTCTACAAATCCTGATGTTACTGCTCCAAAGATTATTCTCTAATAATAAGAAAACTGCCTTACCTCACAACATCTTTGAAGAGCACCAACAAGTAAAACATGTAAAGTTTGCCATGCAGAAGCCTTCACAGAGTTAGGGGTCGAGAACAGAGGCTGTGACCTCATTCTCATAATGACTTCAAATCCCTGTGCATTCCTTGTCATCATCTGGCTATTACAGCTTCATGATTACTGATCATTCTTTGGATGTTACAGCATTAACACAGATGTTATCTCTCACAGATCCGTCCCTGAACATAACCTCTGGATACCAC
Organism: Parotocinclus spilosoma; assembly: GCA_033117975.1. NCBI lineage: Eukaryota > Metazoa > Chordata > Actinopteri > Siluriformes > Loricariidae > Parotocinclus > Parotocinclus spilosoma. The sequence continues at coordinate 12,100 of JAVSBV010176924.1, read as the reverse complement.
TAAAAGAACCTCTGTTGTTGTGCCAGCATGAGCTCAGAAATCATAACGGCCAATCTGTGAAAGATTTTTGTGAGACGTGTAACTGAGGAATGCCTGGATTCTGGAGGTACTTCATAAAGTCAGACGCCCACAGCAACAAGCATGCATCCTTGTCTTGACAGTATTACGAGGTGTCGGCACACCCCCACACAGCTGTCAGTCCAGCCCAAATGTACACCCCCAAACTGGGGACATGGATCCCTCTTTCGTCTGGCTAAACCAATTAAGTTGTCTGAAATAGGAAGCCTTTTGGGAACCCCTGGGGTTTGGTCTGAGTCAGGCTTTACCTTTAGCAGTTGTCAGCAGCAACAGAACTGCTTTCTCATTAAAACTAAAACTAAAACAGTGGCAGATCCCTTCAGTAATGCATTATCTGTGTTCTGCTCTTTACTTGAGTCATGCAGCACAACTTAGTAATACAGTCGAATCCGGTTAATAGGACCACTGGTTAATGGGACCTGCCGCTTATTTGGACCAATCCTAAAGTACAGAAACAAATCCTATTATATACGTGTAATGTTATTCGCTTATTCTGTCCAAAATTCCGTTTAATCGGACCGAAGAACGTGAGAGAATAAGAAAAAGAAGCCACAAGTCGCCACCTAGCGATCAGCGATTTATGGGAGGATTCCTGTGCTCTCCAGAAGAATTTATGCTTTTATCAAAGGTCAGGAAAAGTTGTGTTGACAAGAGCAAAACCAGCGGCAGGTGAACACGCCCACCACTTTCTTTCCCACATCGAAGCACCCAGTAGCCAGCAGCGTGTACTTTTGAGATAACAATATATTTGGCGATATATTTCAACAACATACAATTGCAACAAAATAGATTTTATACTTTAAAATACCTCACCTCCCGGCATTTTGGACTTTCCTCGTCCAAAGCTGAGTGCTTCTGCTTGGGTGGTGAAACGGATTAGATTTGATGTTTTGTACCAAAACCACCTCGACCAAAAGTCCAAAGTCACTTCCCTTTTTGGGACGAACTCCTCCACCGCAGAACCACTTTCCTCCATATGCTCTACCTACGAGTCACGAACTGGACGTACGTCATACTGTGTAAATGCATTACATCATTACGTAAAGATGTTGTAATATCACAATATGGATGTTTTATATCGTTTAAAAATTTTACCGGTATTATCGCGAATGATACAATATGGCACAGTCCTAGTAAGCATTTCTTAAATCAAATATAATGATTAAACTGAAAAAGTGTATTACAGTTGGATATTTTTTTTCTTCCCACAGGTCCCGTCTGGGTTGCCAGATTTGCCTGACAAAATCCTTAGATGGCATGACTGTGCGTGTGCCTGAAAGTGTGGCTGACATCAGGCAATCAGATGGTTCTGCTTAGATGATCTCATCATATTAACCTATATACCTTTAATTAACTTCGTAATGCAGATTGATTATGCACGATTCATGCCAGTTGAGGCACTTGAGGTTATTGATTGAGGGTATGGAAAGATGTTATAAAATTTGATGAGGTGTTTTTGGTGTCTTGAATTTATAAGGAGCCACAAGCAGTTTATGATTAATTCATTCATCATTCAAGTTTTACACAGTGATGGATGAGAGTGTAATATGTGCTTAGTCCATAAAGACTGGCTGAAAAAAGTCCCTAGTGTAGGATCCATAGCAAATTTTAAATATGTTAAGTATATCTATCTAGTTTACAAGGTCTTTTTTATGTGATCAATATTTTAAATTTGGTAGAATTCACTATATGTTGTAAAACAGTTACTGTTGCAACAGATTTAGTTTACCACTGATTTAGAAAAAAAATGTTATCATGGAACATCTATGGAGATGTATGTAACAGATGTTATTTAATTAAGATGTTAATTAAATTAATTTGTCTATCTTTATATACTTTCATACTGAACTTAACAATTACACTACTCTTAACTTAGAAAGGCTGTATTTAATGCATATGTACTTAAACACCAGTATTAACTAAAACTGTGAATGATAAAAGCTAAAAAAAATGTTTGGTATCTTTGATAAATATGGGTAACATTTATCATGAAACGTATATTGTCATAATTATTACGTTAGAAATGTAATACTTGTTATTTCTCTTAACACTGTTAAATACTCTAAATAATCAGATTTTTTTAGTAGAATAACAGATTTCAGTCAGTAGTTACATGCATTTGGGTAATCAATTAATGGGAAAACTCCAGCTTTACATGACAATCAGATTGCTTTATTACTTAGCAGCCAGCAAATACCCTCACAGAGGATTGTGATGTAAACTACAAACTTAAAATATTTTGTTTCGGACTCTACCCAAAGTTGATTGATAACCATTTCGTGGGTGCTTCTGGTAATTCCAGGTTTGACGCATCCTGTAAGAGAAACGAACATCTAGGTCTATAGAAACAAGTTACAAGAAGAATTTAAATTAGGGGCCCTGGCAACCATGATTGCTTTCCTGGCTATGTTAGTGTGCATGCACAGACTGAGAGAACTGACTGAAATCAGAGTACCGATATACGTGTTGAGAAATCTGGCTACTGGTATAAAATTCAGCTCTTTTAAATCAGATTTCTAAATTTGATTTCTAGACCTTTCAGATCTTATAGATAAAGTGTGCTGTAAAACGTTTACATTACAACTTTAACAATGACTGCAGGAATTTGATTCTGATAATATTATTAAGTGTATTTAAGCCCAGTAACAGATTTGTACAGCTTGACCATATAATGCACTTCTGAGCTGAGTCCAAAGTTGTGCTCCTACATATGATAAAGCCTATAGAGAATCAAGTGAGGGCTGTAAATGATTTAGGGCACTTTCTTATATGTTTTGCTCATTTATTGTGTGACAGCTGATTCTGTCACTTAAAATATAAAACATCAGTGCGTGGTTTAACTGTCACATGACCTTTGCCTACATACTGTATGCTAAATAAAAGTGCCTAATAAAATGAATATTTTGCATTGCCAACATAATGCTCTGGTTACCACAGTTGTAGTTTTATTTAATGAATTATATGCATTAGTATGGTTATGTAGTGATAAAAACATGTTTGACAGCCCTAGATTTTTGTTTGTTTATTTATTTATTTGGCATTGCATTAGTATTAATGGCTTTTTGTGACAGGAGCACGGTTATAACTTTTTTTTTTGGCTACGAAATAGCATTTTGATTTGATCATTACTGCAGTGATGAATGTTTCGATGGGAAACAACTTCCTTTAACCCCAACTGATTGTGTGAGCTTGTGGGAAGACATGGTTGTGGATATTTTCAAAAGGGTCAAATTATTGACCTTTATCAGGTAACAAAAACGACCATGGCGAATAGTGAAGTGATTGGATTGGGTTGAGCTATCCATTGCATTAATCTATCTATTAAGCTTTCCATTGCATATATTATAATTATCCTTTGAAAGATAGCCATTAACCAACTTTTTTGGAATGTCTTTTATCAGAGAAAACTTTAAGTTGAAGAGCTCTGTTATGTTTAATAGGACCACTCTGGCGATTAAAAAAACACTTGTTAGTGGTGCTAATTGATACAAAAAAAACAGGAGCATAAAGATTTTTTTAGTCAGATTTAACGTATTTTAGGGTATGTTTGGTAACAGCAAGCATGTTAAGTGATTCATCCATCATGCATAGCGCTCACTATACAAGCCACCGGAGGCAATGTTATGATTTGGGCTAGCTTCCTTCAGTTGGTTCTAGGCTCAATTTGTTTAAACAAAATGGAGTCAGTTGAGTTCCTGGGTGTTCTGAATGACATCACATCACTATTTATTTCTTAGTTGATGTGTGCATATTCCAGGATTACAATTACAAGATCCATTAGGCTCAAATTGCGAAAGAGTGGATCTGGGAGAATGAGGAGTCATTCTTGCACATGAATTGGCAACAACAGTGTCCTTAATCCCACTAAATTTCTTTGATATTTGCAGCAGATCAATACGACTACAATAATCAAGGCAAAAGGAGGTCCAGTGAAATATAAGTGTGGAGTTTTTCCCCCCAGGAAGTGTAGATTGGCACACCAGAAGATGTGAATAAATGCAACAACAGCAAGTTCCTGTTTATATTGTATTTTACCCGTTTATCTGAGTGGTCAACTGTTCCATGAATTCAGTGGGGCTTAAATATTAGGTGATTGGAATGGACTACTGATAGATTACTAAAATTAAATAAAGGTTATATTTATGAACCTTCATGTATTTTAAAGCAGCCAATGAAAGGTCCTAAAGAAAGCTTTAGTGGAGTGGGAGCATAACAGTCAGTGTTCATCCTGTCCTCCAGTTGACCATATAGGTCATTTGCCTCATGGTGAGACTCGCATGAAAGAGCAATTGTACAGGGGCGAGGGGGTGAAATGTCAGCTTTGAAGCCTAGTTTAAATATGAATAAGATGGGTGAAGTCAGTATGGATAAATGAGAGCTCCAAAACAGTTTGTAAAAGGTGATCAGGTAAGATTGACAATACACTGATTTCTGAACTCTGTAGAGTTTAAGTTTATTTATTTATACAATGGAGCATTGTCTCAAAGCAGCTTCACAATATTACACTGTCCTAAAAGGCCAATCCCAATATAGACACTTCTAAAATTTAGATTTGAACATGCCAGTGGTGTGGGAGATCCTGCTTTGATATATTCTGTCTGCTCCTGATCCTTTAAATAAAAAAAAGCCCCCTTAGTTATGAATGTTTTACACTTTACATTACTTGGACTTTAATACACTATATTAAACACTCACTTTAATAAAACATTTGAAAAAAAAAAACTAAATACTGCATAGAGAGATACTGCAGTGAGACCGAGACTTAGTCAAAATATTTACACTGACATTTACATTTAAGGATGAAAGCGTATGTAGCATTGTTGGTGTTAGACGGGTTGATCAGAGTCATTTGTTTTCCAAAACTGCTGACCTACTGGGATTATCGCTTGGATCCAGTGAGCTGCCAAAGGAGAATGGCCAGATAACCACCCACTACAACCAGGGTATGCATAACTCACCAGACCTTGAATCAGATGGGCTACGTCAGCAGAAGACCACACGAGTGCCACTCCTGTCTGCTAAGTACATGCTACAATTTACACAGGCTCACCAAAATAATAGAAGATTGGAAGATCATTGCATGGGCTGCTATACACTATATACTATATTTCCAAAAGTATTCACTCATCCTTCCAAATCCTGGAATTCAGATGTTCCAATCACTTCTGTGGCCAGTAGCAACTAGGCATGCAGAGTGCTTCTACAAACATTTGTGTAAGAAATGGTCGCTATCATGAGCTCAGTGAATTCCAGCATGGAACCATGATAGGATGCCACCTGTGCAACAAGTCCAGTCGATTTCCTTGCTACTAAATATTACATAGTCAACTGTCAGTGGTATTATAACAAAGTATAAGTGATTGGGAATGACAGCAACTAGGCCACAAAGTGGTGGGTCATGTAAAATGACAGAGCAGGATCAGGGTTTAACTTTCTGCAGAGACAAGCACTACAGACCTCCAAACTTCTTATGGACATTCAGATTAGCTCAAGAACAGTGTGTAGAGAATGTTATGGAATGAGTTTTTATTGCACAGTAGCTGCATCAAAGCATTACAACACCAAGTGCAATGCAAAGTGTTGGGTGCAGTGGCGCAAAGCACTCCACTACTGGACTTTAGAGTAGTAAAGATTAGTTCTCTGGAAATAATCCACACTCCCCCATTTGACAATCTCATAGACAAGTCTGGGTTTTCCTGTTGCCAGAGCATTACCAGACTGCAAAGTTTTTGGAGGGGGACTTGGGCTTGAGCTCTAAGTTCCAATGAAAGGAACCTCTCAATGCTTACAAATACCAAGATATTTTGCACTAGTCCATGCTCCCAACTTTGTGGGGACATTTTGTAGATAGCCCCTTTCTTTTCCAACATGACTGCACACCTGTGCATGAAGCATTATTAATTTTAATTTTCTGACTGGCCTACAGAGTCTTGACCTCAACAGGATGGAACACTTTAATGGCAGTATATTTTTCCTTAAGGCTTTGTTTTTGCTCTGATAGGCATTGATAGCTGTAAGACCTAATATAAACAGGACAGGTAAATGTCTTTCTAATCCCAATCATGTCAAAGCATCAGAATTTATCACAGGTGCACTCCAATCAAGGTGTAGAAACATCTCAAAGAGGATCAAGGGAAATGTGAGGCATCCAGAGCCAAATTGTAAGTGTTATAGAAAAATGTCTTAGTACTTATGTCCTTTTTAATATATCTATACTAAAAGTCTCTTCTCATGCTTTTATATATATATATATATATATATATATATATATATATATATATATATATATACACACTTCTCACAAAAATTAGGGGATTCTTCAAAATGAAATTTGAGCGGTAAATATATAACTGCGGCTGTGGACAGATCACCAGTAGCTAGGACTGTTTAATCTAACTTGTACATTTATTCATTTACTGGATGTTTTGTTATCTCTCTACCTTTTTTACGCTATAAATTGCTTATTGTATGAAAGTCAAGAACACACTTAATTCACTCTGATGAAAATATTTACTGATATATGATAACTTTTTGAGAACGAAATGATGTAACATCAGTCACTGGAAACAAAAGTCATCAAGCCACTGAGGGCTTTACTAAAATATTGGAATCACAGACTTAACCTATTTGCATATATTTTATTATGGCAGCGTATATTGTGTTTTAGTAACGGGTATGGTCCCTGTCTGTATATGCTCCAGCTAACATTTGTACATGCTCCTGATCCTCAGTAAGAGCACTGAAGATGGGTCGTGGCCCACAGCCAGGGCAACTAATTAGTGGCTCTGTAAGAAACATTTCAAGATCCTGAAGTGGCCTAGCCAGTCTCCAGACTTGAACCCAATAGGAAATCTTTGGAGGAAGCTGAAATTCAATGTTGCACAGCGACAACCCCGAAACCTGAAATATCTGGAGAAGATCTGTATCGAGGAGAAGGGCCAAAATCATGATCAAGAACTATAGAAATCGTCTGACCTCTGTAACTGCAAACAAAGGTTTCTGTACCAAATATTATTCTATTGTATCAAATACTTATTCCATGCAGTAAAACTTTAATTCATTATTTAAAAATCATACAATGTGATTTTTTTTCTAGGTTCTGTCTCTCACAGTTGAAGTGTAGCTATGATAAAAAATACAGACCTTTCCATTCTCTGTAGGTGGGAAAACTTGCAAAAGTTGGCAGTGTATCAAATACTTATTTTCCCCAATGTACATTAGCACACACATGGCAAAATAAAATCATTACAAACCACAACAAACATATTTTGCAATAGTAAATACTTTAAGACAGCAGCAGTGCAGGCATGTACAGAAATTAATTACAGCCTTAAGTCACTAACAAATACATATACAGATATAGTTATACTGTATGAAGATAAAGGCTACCATGTCATCTGTAATCCATAACCCATGAAACATTACTCTAAATAATGTACAAAGTATTTGGCAGCAATGTTTCTTAATAAGAAACGCTATGTCTCTATGCAAAATAAATGCATTGTCATTTTTAGATTTGTACTTTTTCCTAAACAGAAAAGCACTTCCATGTGAGATCTTACTGAAAATAAAGCAATTTTTTCCATAGCAAATTTATCATGTAAGCAAATTCACATTACATATAAAACAGATTATCTTTAATCATAGTTATATTAAATAAGCTATATTTCACTGAAACTTGAGGATACCCTATGCACAAGTATAAATTATTTACAAGAAAAGCCATAATCACAGAATATATATTCACTGTTGTGGATTGTTTTGTAGTTATTCTAATACAAACAATGTTACTGATAATACTATTTTAAAACAATTAAGTTTTTACCAGACAAACTATAATTAGTACTAGAAGTTATTAGTAAGGTAACCTAAAGAATTAATTTCAAGAAATATACTGTTCACAAAATTAGGTGATACTTTAAAATGAATTCTCCTATAATTAAATATCCCCTACGTATTGCGAGCAGTATACATTTAGATTTGAGTGTCTATTAGAGATAAATTATCAGCTTCTTATTCAGCTTCTTTAAAAACATAAAATACCGAAGATTCCATTCCAAGCATGTTTCTGTAATTTATATGTTTATTTTACATAGCTCATCTTTTAAATATTTAGTTAATAAGATAAACACCTAGAGTGTCATAGCATACCACGTCACTGTACTGAGCAGCTGTTATAATACAATGCAGCATATAATTACACTAAGTTCTGATTATGAACTTTTACATGCTTAAAACAGAATGTGAGAAATCTTATTTAGAGGGAAATTATAAAAAGTAAGTATCTACAACAGGCCACATGCACCGTCAGATAATCCAGTCCAGGATTAGCCTGCATAGTTTATTCTTTTTTATTTTCTTAGCTCAACAAATAACTTTAATAAATAAAATTTTTTTAACATACGTTAGCCCAAGACTGAATTTGTGAAGCAAGGCACTAAAGAACCTAAACGTAAGACTCCTCTGCAAAAACCATTTTTTCCAAGTCCTCTAGCTGTGTGTCACTGCACCTCCTCATCCACTCTCGCTTGCCATGGACAATAGCCAGTGCTACTTCTTGACTCTTCTTTAGACTAATCTGACTGTCTTCACCTTCTTGCTGAAAGAAGTAGTCCTTCACAATCTTTGTGGAAGCAGGGGACAAGAGAAACTGAGGATCAGACACTTTACCATGTGGTTCCACCTCAGAGACTTTGGATCTGCCTTGTCTTCTTATGGCCTGTTTATGGATTCGTTCCAGATTCATTAACGCATCCTTGTCAAGCCCCAGGCAATTCTCTTCCGGTTCAGATGCTCGTCGCTTAAAGGACAGCCCTCCACTGGACTTCTCCTCATCAGGAGTGAGAGAGTGAGATTTCTTTCGGCACAATACTAAGGATCGAACATTCTGCCCGTAAAATACAGACTTTGGTAAACTGCTGCTGTCTCCTCCAGATGTGTTATGTGGGCTTCTTTGCATGTACCTCCTTCCTAGTGCTGTGCTATGCTGTGAATAGGCCTGATTATGAAGCTCTCGTAGTTCTTTCACTGTTAAAGTACTAGAAAGCAAGTTTTCTTCGGAGCAGGTAGGGCTGGTAGATCTGTTCCTTGCACTTGGAATTCCAGGTCCCTGAGCTCGCCTGTCTTTGCTATGACATTTCATGATGGAGATCTCAGAATTAGTAAGTGACTTATCAATGTCCTTGTCATCCAGGCCACATTTGTCCTTGGTCAGAGAGAGTCTGTGCTCCTTTTTAAGCCATGTGTTTGGATGCAACCCGTGACTGCTTCTCAGTTGCCCCCAGTCAAATTTCTCTTTTGGAGGGGATTCCCTGGGAGAAGGAATAGATGGACCAGGAGAACATGCAGACAGAATGCCAGGGGATAGTGGCGAAGGCTTTACTGATGCCTTAAAGCTGCCAACATGATGAGGGAATGGCTTTGCAAAGTCAGCAGAATGCTGGGAGAAGGAGCTATCCAGAGAGCTCACTGAAGAGTGTGTTGGTGAAGCTGCGGGAGAGCACAGATTTGTGCAGCTGGAGTCTAAACATAGAGGTGGAGGTTTAAATTGTCGGATGATCATCTTCTCAGTCTGATTCTTACTACCAAGATGCTTTTCTAGCTTCAAGCTCTTGAGGTGTTTGACAAACATCTCATCCACATCATTTCTTGTTTGATAGGTCACACAGTCGTAACTGCCCTTTCGGGTTGCCCTAGACTCTAGGTATTTGCTTAATGATGAGGCTGAATTCCAAATGGCTGGCTCAGAAGAGCGCCTCATCTGACGAACACCCTTGGGAATGGTGGATATCTCACACGAATGCTCTTGAGGAGAGGACAGGCTAACTGCTGGGGTCACTTTTACAGGATGGGTTAAACGGGGGAGTAGAAGGTGTGTTTTTACAATGTTGTCTGGGTCAGTGTCAGTTTGGTCCAGGTCACAATCACTCAAGGTGAGAACCGAGTCACAGCTGCGACTGTCTGGCTTGCCTCGTTTTCTCTGCATGGGTGGGAAGGGTGATCCAGAGTCATCGTTCAACTCGTTCTCAAGGCTGTCATATGAGGAGTCTGTCATCTGGTAAAATGACACATCTAAGGAGAACAGAAAATTCAAAGTGGTAAGAAAAGTAGTTTGGGGGAATACAAATTTGCTCCATTTAACGACCATCCAATCATCCATCCTGTTAGCTTTAACGACTGTGGTCTTAACAATTAGAACAAATTATAACAGGACATGAACTGCTTGTCAAATTTTTAAAAGTCTGACAATATTTATGGCAGAAAAATACACAGGATAAATCTGTTCAATGTATTTTATTTTTATGAATTGTTTGATTCACTTAATTAACTACTTGCATATATATTAATTATGTTAACAATCTGTGTTGCGTACAAAAGTTTTCTCTGCCAGAAGTTCGTAAACTGCTCTAACGTGTTTAAAAGGTTATATTGCCATGCCTGTTCAGGAAATTGGTGTTTCTTTGGCTGATCTGATTTCCTCTTGATTGTCTGCTACTAGAGAAGTGTGGTTATGTTTCTATTCCATCATGTGAGATCTACGGTATGTGTAATTGTTAGCTAATGTACGCTTGTCATGTATTTAATTCAACAGTGGGGTTGATGGCTGTACAAAAAGTGCAAAATTTCCCTGTCTATATGATAACGTATGGTCAACAACTATTTCAGTAAATGACTTGTTTCACGGAAAGCAATGCAGTTGTTAAAGGGTATATGGCTATATCCCTAAAATCGTTAGCCCTTTTTGATATTGGCAGACTATGGACGCTCCATCAGATAAAATAGGGTGAGTAAGGTTATGCGCTTTTAAAGGTAAAAATGATGGTTATATTACCTGACCCATGAGAATCTGTACTGCATCTTTGTGGAAAGCCATCAAACAGTGCAGTTAAATCTCCCATTATTGCCATGCAATTTTCAATCATTATCCGTGCCAAGTCACAGACCTAAGAGCAAAACAATAAAATTAAATGAAGACAATCTGTAATCTCTTTATAACTATGGTTTCATTACATTAAGGATGAAATACATATAAACCTAAAGAGTAAATCAAGGTTCTCAAATGTGTGATCTCAAAGCATCTTTGGAAGGAATGCAAAGCAAACCTGGAGGCCAGCTTTGTTTACATACGCTTTGTTTATGGATCCCTCTCAATTAAAACAAAATGAAACATCTTAAGCAGAGATCATCAGAGGACGCTTAGACTAGCTTCCTGTTTGTACCCAACAGATGTGCAATAACATTCTGTTTTGATTTCACAATTATCAACCAAAATCTTTATGTGTCTATGGGGGAAAGTGAGTCAATCCCATACAAATTTGGTATATCTTCACAAGACTTTAAAGATTCAAAATGAAGCTCTGGTTAATAGAATGACACTTTAAAGATTATCACATACTAAGTACTATTTTTATTAGCTGTATTTATTGCTATTATTTACTCTACATACAGCATATACTGTACAATCAAACCCCCATAAACAAATCTAGTCCAGTTTCAGCATTATCAGAGATATCATCTAAGCCACTGGCATAGTCAGTATTGTTAGGAAATGCTGTTTTGTGTTGTTTCTTTTTTTTATTTCAAACCACAAACATATCCAAACAAATTCCCTGAGGTGAAAGTTTCATCATAGAAGATACTGTGTGGGTGACACAGACCTCAAAAATCTGAAAGAAGTGACTGAAATTTTTCCCAATACTCTGCTTCCCAGCAACAACCTCAAAGCATTTCAAAACCAATATGCTGTATGCTAAACATTTTCAGAATTAAACAAGATTTTAAAAGCAATAGCAATTTCATTTTTACAAAGTACAGTCTGAAATCCCAGGATCCAAATTCTGCTATAATATATGGAGTGTTTTAAACCTTTAACCCACTATAACAAATGGTTGAATGGCTTTAATTAAGCGGTTATTTCTAAGGTAAGGATTGATCTATATATACAACCCCAAATCAGTAACCCTGGGGCAGTATACAACCCCAAATCAGTAACCCTGGGGCAGTATACAACCCCCAAATCAGT
>JAVSBV010176905.1:0-27238 GCA_033117975.1 Parotocinclus spilosoma | reverse complement strand
TCTCTCAGAGCTGATGTTCTGGTGCTGGTTCCGGCACCACGCACTTGGATGTTCTTCCGGCTCGGCGTCGCTCTGATAGTCTTCAACACCGGAGGCAGGACCCACCAGAGTGCAGGAACTCCCTCCATCGGTTGTAGATTAGGAGACGATGTGCCGCCAAGGACCTCCCACTAAGCACTCATTTTATAATGTATTTTGTTTTATAATTTAGTTAATTTTCAATTTTTTTCATTACTAATTTAACTGTTATTAATTTGTTATTTATTTATTAACCTAATTTTGCTATAATTTAATATAATTTTAGTATTTTTTTATTCTAGGCCACCCATGGAGGATGGGTCCCCTGTTGAGTCTTGGTCCTCCCAAGGTTTCTTCCTACCATTTTAGTTAGTTTTTCCTTGCCACTGTCGCCTTAGACTTGCTCAACTTGGGATTGGCCTTTTAGGACAGTGTAATATTGTGAAGCTGCTCTAAGACGATGCTCCATTGTAAAAGGTGCTATATAAATAAATAAACTTGAACTTGAATAAACTTGACTGGCTGGATTGTCAAATTCAGCATCTCTGATGGTATGGGGGTGTGTTAGTGCCCATGGCATGGGTAACTTCTGTGCACTTCTGTTAAGGCACCATTAATGCTGAAAGGTACATGCAGGTTTTGGAGCAACATATGCTGCCATCCAAACAACGTCTTTTTCAGAGACGTCCCTGCTTATTTCATCAAAACGATGCCAAGCCACATTCTGCATGTGCTACAACAGCGTGGCTTTGTATTAACAGTGCAGGTACTATGTCTGTTTGTGAATTCTTATATGAAGGAAAGTATAGATTAAGGATTTAGGAAATTACTGTTTTATCTTACGTACAGGTACAGTATGATGAGCAGCAGGGACATCTACTCCGCGTTCCACTCTTCTCTATCCCTCTCTCCACCTCTACTCTGGTCCTATATTCTAATCTTGTTTCCAGTCATGTCTTTTCCACTCCCCTGCCTTCCACTCATCCACTCCTTGCCTCAGCTTTGCTCTCATATCCAAGTCTCTCCTCTTCTCTACACTCCATGTCTATTCTCTTCTGGTCCCATATTCTTAGTGGATGCATTGCTACAATGCTTGACCTTTACTGTCCGAGCTTTTTTATTTGGGGTTGTACTGTATATATTTACTTTTCTTCAGCATAATTAAATAATCTTCATCAATATAAATACATACATTCAACTCTATACAATAAAGAACTAAGATAAATAAAAAGTAAATAGTTACACATTTATTTTAATGATGAAACTTCAGGAAAAGGAAACTTTGACAAAGTGATTATACGCAGCATTTAACCATTCAATGTGCTTCCTTACATCCGCCAATCATAGAGCTTGTGAAGTGAAGTGGCATTTGTGGTGGAGAAAACAAAGGAAATTAAGGAAAAATACCATTGAGGTAAGTTCATCCAAAGTTTTTCAGATTCACACAGTCAGCTAATTATACTGTATATACTTAAGGACACTTACTTATACTGTAGCATGCTATTTGGCAAATGTGATATTTTATGTTAAATAACGTTGGTGGTGTTATAATAATAATTAAAAAAAACCCTGATTGATAAAAAGTATATATATACGAGAAGTGGTAGGGCGAGTGTAAGCTCGGACGCGCATATAGCGCGAGCGCGAATAAATCACGAGAGGTGCCGAAGCGCCAGGAAGCAAGCGCAAGCTCGAGCGCACATACAGCGCGAGGAAGCCATGCCGGGGCACGTCTCATTTAAAGCGTGCAGCCGGGTGCCGGAAACCCAGCCGAGGCGCGTCTCATTTAGAGCGGGCGGCCAGCTGGAGTGAGGCTCGAAAGGTGCTGAGGACGGGAAGAGCGTGAGTTCAAGCGTGCAAGGATCACACGGAGAAACCGAGCCGGAGCACGTCTCAATCGGAGAGCACAGCCGGCTGAAGTGAAGCTCGATTGGGAGCGAGCGGGTACGGAACGATAAACCCTCAGTCTATCCCTAACGGTTAATTATCTCGGGGGTTTCCCCTGTACGCGTCCTTCAACACTATTAGCCCTGGGACCTTACTGACTGAGCGAAGGTCCAGTGTGTCTCGATGTGCGTGCGCACCAGTGGTCGGGTGCTCAAGTGGAGTTGACCTGGCCACGAACAACACTAGAAGCCGCGCTTAAGTAACGGGGCACCACGTGTTAGTGATCAGGTAGCGAATTAAGACAGGATATAAACCACCTCGTCGATGGTTCTGTAAAATAGAGTACGGTGGAACGCTCCAGGGCATAAGGTAGGAACCCTAACATATACAGTATAACATTACTTAACAATTCATCAAAAATGGAAACTTTCGACTTGATCATACTGTGGTTGGACAATGAAACTGAAACACCTGTTATTTTAGTGTGGGAGGTTTCATGGCTAAATTGGACCAGCCTGGTGGCCAATCTTCATTAATTGCACATTGCACCACTAAGAGCAGAGTGTGAAGGTTCAATTAGCAGAGTAAGAGCACAGTTTTGCTTAACATTATGCAATGCACACAACATTATGGGTGACATATCAGAGTTTAAAAGAGGACAAGTTGTTGGTGCATCTGTGACCAAGACAGCCAGTCTTTTTGATGTATCAAGAGCCACGGTATCCAGGGTAACGTCAGCATACCACCAAAAACGACGAACCACATCCAACAGTATTAACTGTGGACGCAAGAGGAAGCTGTCTGAAAGGGATGTCCGGGTGCTAACCCGGATTGTTTCCAAAAACATAAAACCATGGCTGCCCAAATCATGGCAGAATTAAATGTGCACCTCAACTCTCCTGTTTACACCAGAACTGTCCGGCGGGATCCACAGGGTCAAGATACACGGCCGGGCTGCTGTTTTTCCTGGTTCTTGAAAAACACCAACAGGAAACAAGGAAAAAACAAAGAAAAACGAAATAAATAAATAAGGTGCTGAAGTGGACGTTGTCAAGTGCAGTGAGAGATGGTGAAGGCAACTAAACACACATGGCTGGTAAAGGATGCGAGGTGTCGCACTTTATAACATGCTGAGGTTTTTTTTAGTTATTATAATTTATTATAATGAACCAAATTTGCAACTTTACAAAACACTTTATTGAAATTTTCCAGTGTCAGTAGCCTATTTAAAAGTGAAGCGCTCCACCTCAAGGCAGAAACAATGTTTTATCACAAGGACCTAGTTTTTGTTCAGCCTTTTCATGTTTCCTGTTACTGTGGGCTGCAGGGCACAGTAATAGAGTGCAGAATCTTCTAGCACAACTGAAGAGATCTCCAGAGCCACTTGTAACTTCTCATCCTTCTTTACATGAAGTTTGATCTTCATTCGTTCGTCAGGCGGTTGAGCTTCAGTGACATGTTTACTGGCTGCATTGATGAGTAGAAGAAACTCTGGTCTTGAACCAGGCTTTTGCCGATACCAATGGAGACTATATGGTGAACCTTCATATGTGCAGTTCAATGTGGTACTGCTGTCTTTAGGTAAAGCTAAAATGGTTTTGTCAGGTATAATGCTGTCAGCAGCATCTGCTATAAAGACATACAAGTTCACAAATTTCAATCGTAATTAAAAAAATAATAAATTTTAAAAAATCAAGATAAAAGATTACTTTTACAAATAATTTTAAACTAAATCAGATTTCATGTTAACGTATATGACTTACCAACACAGGCGAAAAGAATATAATCCAAGAAGAGAAGTAATATGGACATCCTGACAGTCAGTTCACATCTTGTGCATTGCAGAATATGTTTGTCTCCTTGAGATACAGATAACACTCCACCCACAATCAGGAGACCCTCCAATGACACAGACAGTTTTAAGTAGTCTTGCTTGAATACAGTCTCACTATGTCAGTTCAGTATCCCTTGAATTTTCACATATTTTTTTGTTAAAACAGCTTAGGAAGACACAATCATACACATTTACACAAATTCAAGAAATAGAAAGACAATGCTCTATTGTAAAAAGCGCTATATAAATAAATTTGACTTGACTTGAAATAAAAGACCCATGAAACGTTTATGAAAACAAAGTCCACCAGTGAATACACAGAAAATGAGCGTAATGATGCAAATGGAAACATACATAAATGAATTAAATACATTAAAAAAATATTGGTCGCTTACACTGCTCAAAAAAATTAGGTCATATTTCAAAATGAAATATCCCTTACTTTTTGTGAGGAGTATATTATAGGAATATACGCTATTTGATCATCTAAAAGTAAGAATCTCATAAACTGCTACTTCTGCAAAATTAGATTAGATTTTAACACAGGTTTAAAAATAACTTTAATCATATTGAGCCTTGAATTATAAAAAAGTTTGATTTGGACCATTACAACTTATTAACCGACTTGGACAATAAATCTAGAAATGTTATATCCAGCAATGACAAAATGGAATGTACATAAGAATATCTCGTCTTCATAAAGCATGATTTTGTGTACAGTGTCTCTGTATTGCTGCTTTAAGGAACTTAAGGTTTCCATGTAATGTAAACCAAAGTTTGCAAACAAAAGACTAAAATGACTAAGTCTGAACACATGCTTCAGGTAGATGTAATGCAGCTTCACCCATTGTATTGTTTTTACCAGATGGACTGTATATAGTATTTATGTAATTGCTGATCTCCTGAGATTATGCTATTAAGCATAATAGTCGTAAAGGTTTCATTACAATTGTGCAATAAAGAAAATAAAACTATGCACACACAGATAGAGAGTCCCGTAAATGTATCAATAACCTCCCTTACTAGATTGTTGACTGCTAGACATGGCACTGCATGGACAAATTTTGAGAAGGGTGAAGATTGTGTTATTAAAATATACAACGCTGTTACAAATAAAATGCTTTTTGTAGATAGAAGATATATTGTAGGTTAGCAAATGTTACTTCCCATTTGAATAAGAATTGGCCAATGGGGAGACTCGGGAGACTCCTCCACTGTAATATCTGAGCAGACACAAAAATTGTGCCATTTAAAAATAATTACATACATTCACGCAAACAAAAACTTTGCTGTTGTGAACAGTTTATATCTAAAATTGTGCCGCAATAAATGCAACTACATATTCTCTGGTAACAGTTCCTTCCCATCGGCTTGGAAGAATTAGTGCCCATTCTTTCATACATATCACTTTGACTTTGTGAGTGTTTTTGTGATCAGTTTGTGTTCTTTATACCATTTCTCTGTGTGGGCATATCACTGTAAAATAAAGCAAACAGCTCCACCATCAGGCGATGTTTTTCACGATACAGTTTTTGTACAGCCTTTAAGAGTTTCCTGTTACTGTGGGCTGCAAGGCACAAAAATACAGGGCAGAATCTTCTGGTGCAGCAGAAGAGATCTTCAGATACACTTTCTTTTTCTCATCCACTACATCGAGTGAAATGTTCAATCGTAGGTCGGGTGGTTGAGCTGTCACGATGTTTTTCCCACCTTCAAGGATCAACAGAAGGAATTCTGGTCTTGATCCACTTTTTTGTCTATACCATTGGAGCCTGTTAGCTGATCCTGAAGCCTCATATGTGCAGCTCAGTGTGTTGTTGCTGCCTTCAGTTACAGATATGGTGGTTTTGTCTGGTCTAATGCTGTCTGCAGCTAAATAAATAACAGAAATTGTATATGACTATATACATTTGAAATTAAAACAAAAAAAGCTAATTTCCAAAATTGTGAGACAAAATATACATTTTAAAATGTAATGTTTAATGAACAATACTTACCAGAATTAGCAACCGAAATAAAACTAAGGAAGAGAAGGAACATGATTGTCCTGTCAGCTCAGATCTCTTATGTCAGAAACAATATCAGTGTTGTGTCTATGTGATACAGATTACACTCCACCCACAGTCCCAGGGAGTTCTGAGTTGTCTAAATGTGAAATGCATTAGATGTCTATGTACTGATAGTTACAGAGGTGCTCGGAAGGTTGTGAATCCTTTAGACTTTTCTGTAGAGTGGATCATGCAGCAGGATAACGACTCTAAGCACACACAAGTCGTTCTACCAAAGAATGGTTAAAGAAGAATAAAGTTAAGGTTTCTTCCTACCACTTTCAGGGAGTTTTTCCTGTCCACTGTCGCCCTAGGCTTGCTCAAATTGGAATTGGCCTTTTAAGATAATATAATATTGTAAAGCTGCTTTGAGACAATGCACCATTGTAAAAAGCGCCATATAAATAAAATTGAATTTAATTGAATTGAATTCAATGTTTTGGAACAGCCAAGTCAAAGTCCTGACCTCAAAATGTTGTAGAAGGACCTGAAATGAGCAGTTAATGTGAGGAAACCCACCAACATCCCGGAGCTGAAGCTGTTCTATACGGATTAATTGGAAAAAAAATCCTGAAAGTAGGTGTGCAGGACTGATCAACAGTTACTGGAAACATTTAGTTGCAGTTATTGCTGCACAGGGAGGTCACACCAGATACTGAAAGCAAAGGTTCATACACTTTTGCCACTCACAAATATGTAATATTGGATCATTTTCCTTAATACATAAATTGCTAAGTATAATCTTTTTGTCTCATTTGTTTAACTGGGTTCTCTTTATCTACTTTTAGGACTGAAAATCTGATAATGTTTTGGGTCATATTTATGTAGATATATAGAATACTAGCTGTTTATCCATGCTTTGCTAGGGTGATTACAATGAAAGTGGTTGATCACGGATTCCCACGGTTAATTATGAAAATGTCAACTATGCATATCCATAGCAAGTGTATATGGCCCAGGGTAATCGATATTCCATGTATAGAACTCCAGTATCCAGTTGTAATAGTAAATGTGTTGTAAGGTAATAAATGAGCTGTATCGCGTTTTTTTACAGCTTCACCGTGGTTACAAAAGCACGCAAAATATTATCGCGGTCAAGCTATCAATGCTTTAAATTTGAATACGCTTATATGCGCAATATACTGTATTTCGCTGCTCACCACATTAACGCTCGCAAAGCGGAGGGAAACGGAGACCTTCACACTGTTAAACTGCTTTACTGAAATGCCTAATCTATAAAGTTTAATATGAAAGCTATAAATATCAAAACTATAAATCAAACTTTAAAACCTGTAAATATGTATATTGTATGATATGCTGCATGGAAGTAATCATTGCTGAAAAGTGAACTTTAAAGGGATACTTCATCATTTGTATATTAACCTTCCTACAAATTTACTAACATCTTTTATGCTTAGGGTCAATTTTACACCAGCAATTTAAACCTTGAAAAAATTATTGACATTAAAAGTGTGACCCAAGTTAATATCACATATTTTGTTTGTTCGCTGACTACTTAAATAGTAGTCATACCCCCCATACCTCCAGAATACCTATTATGCGACTGAGGAGAAATATCATACATACATTTCAGAAATAAATGCAGATTGACCTAAAATTGTAAATAGAGATCTTCTTTACTTGCTTTATATCATTTCTAAATACATATTTTCTGCATATAACGTTTAGAATAGAAAACAACTTCTGTTATCAAGAATAGTAACATTATGTTTGAGGTCAGTTCAAGGACCCTAGGAAAAACAAACACAATTTCAACAAATTAGAAGAATTATGTTTGTACAACAGATCATTGTCATCAGAACATCAGTAAGGAACACATAACAGTTCTTTTTTTTACAATACAGTTATAAAAAGTACATTTGAGCATTGTCAGGGATTGTTCTATGCTACTGTATGCAAATATACAGTATATGTGTGAATAGAAGACAGTTACGTATTCACTAATATGAATTTGACAGAATAGAAACAGACTGAACATGAACATCTTATTTTCACTTTGGGCCACCTGAAGGTACATTCCAGCCTTTTGTCTACTGTCATGATGTGCAGAGAGTGCATGCATGTTCTTTGCAGACATATTTCTTGCATTTTACACAGGTGTTGTTCATCCACAGTCAAGTGGGGGCCTGGATTGTAAAGAAAGGGTAATCGCTGAACCCACTTGTCCCATATATCCCGGATTGCTGCAAGTTTGTCACACTCTCGTCTGCCCTGTGACTGGGTTATTTACTCCATATGCAACTTTATTTACTCCGCATACAGCTTAGACGCAATTGATATTTACTCTTACTCCGTATGCAGTTGAAATACATAGACATATATTCACTCATTATATTCACTCGTTTGTTTACTTCATGCATTTTCATACAATTCTACAATCTTTAGTTCATTTAATCCATATATTAACCAGGATAAAACTTTATTTGACCTGTTGTGTGCTCTTTGTTTTTCCTGATGCGACCGTGTTATTTGACTCTGTATAACAAATATTATGGTTTGAAATCTAAGTGTGTGCAGCAAAGCCCAAGAGGTTGTGTCTACAGAAGCGTGTTTTCGGGTGGTTCGACCTTGGGACCGGGCAGATGCATGACTCGATGCTGCTGGATGAGACCAGAGCTTCATCCGTTCAATTTTGAGTTTGGTCGAGTGAACGGCGTATATTTCTATTGCATGTAGCACTGCTAAGGTCACAGGTGCTGGTTGTGTCTGTATGTTTACATTTCAGAACGTGAGAAGACTCGGGCTCGTCCTTGGGAACTGTACAACAAAGCAGAGTTCTGTCAATGTTTTCATAAGTCTTATTTTTGTTCATCTTAGGTGAACCGGAGTTCATGACAAATGAATTATACTTGATCTATAATGTCTTTATACTTATGAATATCTATTATGTATTTTTTGGTGTAAATTGTGATGTCTGTATACAATATCTATTTGTATGTAATCATAAACTATGTGAGGCACCTCTGAACTGGCAGCATTGGCTTTACTCCTTCAATTTATAATACGTAATGGGGACCAAAATGCCCTTAGACAGCTTCAATAATATCACAATAGACACTCAGTACGTTACGCAAATATGGTTTATTAAGAAATCGGGGCACTAGGTCGGAACAAGAGACATTTTTGACAAAATTTCATTCAAGAAATTGCCACGTTGTCAAGCCAGTTTATCACCCCGGGGGTGGGGGGGGTTAGCCCATGGGTGTTCTGGGCTGCCGTTATAAGGGCCCCTATTAGAACATCAAATGGAGACAAGTGGTCGGGGGTGTCCAGATCAAGTACCCGGATTGACCCTCTGCTTGTTTAGAAGCATCCATTTTGAGAAGAACCAAATGTTAGGGATCAATAGTAGGGATTTGTTTGATTTAAATCTTTATTTCTGCTCGAAACTCTTATCTGTTCAATTTATATGTAGCCACAGCTCTTGACCTTTGACCTGGTGTACCGATCCGAAGGCCCAGTCTAACAGAAGAATTTAATGCCTTGTTCAGGACAGAACTGACATAAATGTAAATCTCTTAAAACCATGACACTTAAGGGAAGGGTTGGCAGTTAAAATAGGGTTTTATAAAAAATAAGGATGATGATATCACGCCACAGTTATAATCGAGGAGGGGCAAAAAGGTCCCACGAGGGCGGTCGGACGGGCGGCTCCCACGAGGTTCGACATAATGGTAGGAATGGTGGTAGGAATGGTGGGAAAATCCTCCAAAAGAGGTGGGATAAGCTTGACCAATCAAATTAATCGTAGCGTGGCACCTTACCCAGTATAAAATAAAGATCCAACTGATACCAGTTCAGATCGTGCATGAACGGGATTGTATATGCATCTTCTCATGTTGTTGCTGTAGCTGTATATATCGTTATAAACTCTGCTTACTGCTTGGACTGCACCTGAGTTGACTTGAGTTCTTCATTGCTGCGAATTGATCATTTCGGCTTCGGAAACCCCACAACACCTGACTTGTTTCTCTGTCATCAAAGCGTATGACACAGGAGAAAACATGGAATGTGTTTAGAGACATTGTGGCTGAAAATATTGCCCTTCCAGTGTCAGCAACCCAAAGGCTAGCAGTTGCTTTGCCTTTTGACTTGTATACTCCTGCCAAAATTAGGAACCCAATATAGGCTTGCAAGTGGGTCACATCAAAGTCTTTTCAACTGTCCCTGTACACACGCCTCCCCTCTAAACTTGTCATCTCAAGTATATTACTTTCAATCAATGGTGTTATGAAAAGCTCAAATGCTGATTGTATCTTGGACATGGGTGACAGCATATCTTGTGGGGTCTGAAACAATTTTGATGACATTAGCAGCACACTTTAAAAAATGATTTGTTAACTTAACTTAACTAAGTCAAGTCATCTTGTTGCTTTGACTGAGTTAATTTGAGTCAACTTATAGTGTCAAGCTTATTACACTTCAAAGCACGAGTTGATGCAACATGCAGTTTGTTGACTTGACTTCCTTTATCAAGTAAATTGGACTAGAAATTATTATTTGAGGTAACTTATAGCAATATTGTTTGAACTCATTTTATCAAGTTCCTCCAAATGTGAATCAAGTTGGTGCAATATGAAATAGATAATTGATACAACATGCACTTAGTTGACTCAACTTTCTTTATCAAGTAATGTGGGCTGGAAAACATTTCTTAAGAGAACGACAAAAGATGTTGGTTGAACTTATTTACAATTGAAATCCGAACATGAAAGCATTAAGAAAAAACTTGTTGAAAAATGAGAATGCTTCCTGTGGATCAAATGCAGAAACATCCTCCTAAGCCATCCCTCTAAATGAGCAGTTTATTGTTTAGAGAGTGGACCCTGGGAGTGCACATCTCGGACCCAATTCCCATGAACAGACGCTGAATCGCCTCAAAAATATATTTAATGTCCTTTGGATAATTCAGGTTAAGCATGTACAGCAGTCCCATCAAGTTCACAAAAGCATTGGGTACATCGCCCAGATGACACATGATGATGTTCTCCTCGATGACGATGGCAACATTGTTGTAGGAAACCGGAAGGGGCTCCTTCACATCTTCAACGACCAGAAGGATGCCAATCACCATTCCCTTGATGACGTCCTTCTCAGGATCTGTTGGCTTCATGCAAAAACAAAGAGGTGTCTGACAGTGAACACGCAGAGGATGCCTGAAATGACATGCATAACCCTTCCCATTGTGGAAGTTTTTGAATCATCTTGAACAACATTCATCTTCTGCTTACCTCACACCTCTTTATCAGTGTAGAAGGATTTTCCTTTATATACCATGGTAGTCCCTGCAAAGCTGCTGTTCTCTTCCTTTGGTTTGATGCCTGCAAAAAGACGAGACGTGAATACAGTCGCTATCAGAACCGTGAGCTCTGCAGTTTACAGAGCTCTGAAACAAGGGAAACTAATTTTCAGTTCAAGAGAGACATAACTTAAACTCCAACCCTCTCACTAGCAGGTTTTATTCAAGAAAGCCCACGTTTCTTTCCATCCCCTCCAGCTTACAGAGAGCTATGCTGTTTTCATTTCCTCATTCACTGCATCAAAGTGTCTAAATACTGGTCCCTCTCAGTGGGGTTGCACAATTAATGTGTACCACAAGCACAACAAATATGCACTTACATCCTTGTCAAGACTCTCCATTAAGGATGTCATTGCTTGCACTCCCTCGAAGCGCTTCAACCAGAATAACTAAAGGAGTTTATGCAGATGGATGTCCAGACCCTCGTAGAGTTTATTTATGTCCATCGACATGAGCCTGGTGAATTCCTGAACAATCTATGTGGAGAAGTAACATTAAAGTACTAAGTAGAAGTGACAAGAGTTTTAGTTCAAGTACATAGTAATCTACATATTTCATAAAGCTGTCCATGTATATTTGGTACTGCACATGCCTGCAGAATACCTGTCTTACCTGTCTCTCAGTAAAAAGAGCAGGCCATCTGACTCTCATTTCAGCCACAGGTGGCTCCTCTTCAACGATCTCCTGTCTTCTCAATGCTTTTGTTGCGTTCATTGCATCATCAATGTAGGCCAGATTTGGCATTGCTTTTCTCATCTCCAGGACTATCTTTTCTCTATCTTCTTCAAGACTTCTACCGTCTTTTCCGTGGGGAAGATCTGGAAGAAAGTTGGTCTCAGACCGTCTGGGTTTCTTTACTTTGTTTCTCTTCCCTCGCGTGTCCCCAGCACCTCTTTTTTCAGAATTAACCTCCAGTTCTCGACAGCCTATAGTTGCCCATCTTGAATTTTATACTGTGTTTCCATCCATACCATCCAGATGTGGAGCCCGGTTCTGTAAGGCAGTATGTGTATGGTGATTTTCAATGAGTGCCTTGGCTACACATCCAAAATGTTCTAGAGTAGGGTAGGTCATGAATTAATATATTCTTTCAGCATGCTTGAGCAAAATCTCAGACTTCATGTCCCTTGAAATGGATAGAAACGCTCCACTTTCTCTGAAAGCGTCATTACCCTGCCTGAGCCTCAGTTCAACATCATGCGAGAAGGTGGGAATGGAAAATTGAGTTGGCCATTGTTGTGAACGACGACCTGCAAAGAACTCTGTGTGGCTGCTCACTGAAGAGGATATCCCTGGAGATGATGGATAAGCTGAGGAGGATGTCGCTGGAGATGATGGATAAGCTGAGGAGGATGTTGCTGGAGATGGTGGTAAACCAGAGCTTAAAGTGTCCAAACTTGAGCCTGAAGAGACAGGGCAGAAAATCACTTTCAATGTAGCCCGCTCTTTTGGTAGATCTTCAACAAATGTGAGGGATCAGAAGTCCTTAAAGTCCTCATCTTCATATTGAAGGTCAAATGAAGAGAATAAGTTCAATTTGTTCTTCAACATCATGTTTAGTCCATCAACTGAATCTGGAACAGAATCCAAGCTGAGCTTTCTAATGTCCTGTGCTGAAATTGTCACACGCAACAACATCTTCCAGTGAGGAAGAAAATCACAGGACTTCTCTGGAGAGGGAGACAAAATAACATAAGACAAAATTAAAAACAGTAAAAAACATTAATGAACATAAACATTCATACACAAGTTACTGCACTCCAAATTCTTTAACAATAACATCTATCTCAAGAGTAAGATGAGAGTGATTGCACTGCGAGATTGCACTGGAGATTTAATGTAATTTAAAATTACAGCTCAACTATACCTTAGTGAAGCAAGAAAACGTTTGTTGTCACCATCAGCTTGCCTTCTTTTGTGTATGGATACAGGGGTTTATGTCCATTTAGTTCATGTAACTCTACAATCACCAGCTCAGGAGACTGCTTTTTAATCAACTCATAACTCCGCAGGTGCTCCATGTACCATGCATGATACGGTTCTATGATGAAAGACACTTTGCTGGACACTACTAAAACCTTGACCAGCTTCCCAAAGTCAGGCAGGCCACTGGTGTGCCCCATGGACAGAAACATACCCTCTGAATACTTAGTGGACATTCAGTATAATCAGGTTAGCTACGTTTATTCTTGATAAGGTTAATTTTAATTAGGTTTATTCAGTTACTGTAGAATGTTATTGGAAAAGTTCAATAAGTTGTTCATTTGGTTGCTGGATAAAGTTAATGCATAAAGTAAATTTTATTTAAATGCATTTGGTTACTTGGTTTAAGTATTTTGAATAATTTTACATTATAATTGCATTAAATTTCTGTGATATTTGGGTCCCTGAGCAAGATCCTTAACCCACAACCCAATTGCTTGGATTGTAAGACTATTAATTGTAAGTCGCCCTGATAAGGGTGTCTGCTAAATAGTGTAAATGTAAACATTGATATGCTGAATTATTGTCCAGACAGATCTGTTAGATTAGGCTAAACATTGATATGTTAGATTACTGTCCAGATAGATCTGTTAGGTTAGGGTAAACATTGATATGTTAGATTACTGTCCAGAGAGAGCTGTTAATTTAGGGTAAACATTTATATATTATTTTGGGGTACAGAGAGTTCCGCTAGTTTAGGGTCAGGGTTGATATGTTAGTTTAGGGCCAAATAGTCTTATTTGATTAGATTATAGAAGAATGGATATAGTACAAGTGATAATAAATAGAAAATAGACATTATTTAAAGTAAAATCTGGTGAATGTTTAGCAATGTCTTATTATTGTGTACTTTTGCAGCATGTAATATTATTTTGCAGTGTGGTTCATTATGTATTTACACATGTGATTGGTGATGTAGGTCTACAGTCTGTCAAATTGCAGGGTGATGTATAAACTGCGGTGTGAGTGGTAAGGGTGTTCTGCGGTGTGTTAAATTTTGTCAGGAATGATTAAAAAAGTGAGCTTGTTGGAGAAACATTTGTGAACAAAAAATGTGAACAGTGCTATATACAAACAGAGCGAAACAGCAGTGTATGTACAATAGTGTGTGTGTAAATGAGTGTGTGGGTTAGATGCAAAAAGTTGGCGCGATTGATCGAAACAAAAGACAAAGGTACACAAAGACGGAGAAACAAAAACAAAACCAGTGCGGCGGTGAAGGTTCCCAGGAATCCAGATGGGTATGGTGAGAGAGGTGCGCAACAGCTAAGGGTTAGTGTTCTCATAAGCTAAAACATAAGGCGGATACCAGCGAGTGGACAGAATGTTCTGGCGAAGTCTGGATGAAAACCCTGGTGTTTTATAGGCGGTAGTTGATGATGAAATGATTCCGGACGGGTGTTGAAGGCGGAGGAAGGTAATCAGATGAACCAATGGATTCCTGTGGAAACACAACACGCACGCACAGAACAGCACTGGTACAAAACCAAAACAAAGGCTAAGGGACCGGGGAAAAATAACGAAATGGGTGAAAAGCAAAAAGGGAGCGTATAGGGAGAAAAAAGGAAGGAGAAAAGGTGAAGAACCCTAACAGTACCCCCCTCCCAAGGATCGACACCCGGCAATCAGGGGAGTCTGTCAGGGTTGGCACTACGGAAATCATGGATAAGTTGCTTCTCAGGAGTATAACCCTCCCAATCGACCACGGCGGCGGTTAACGGAGTGTTTCATTTTCATTGCAGAAAGCTCTCCATACTTGCGAGGTGAATTGGGGGGCCGCGGTCCGAGACAATATCCACTGGGATACCATGGACCTTTAAAACATGCTCAAAGAGAACTTGGGCCATCTCGGAGGCTGAAGGACGCTTAGGAAGGGCGATGGCTTTGGAGAACCAATCGACCACGTTGAGGATGACTGTCATCCCGTCGGATTCGGGAAGACCGTTGATGAAATCTGCCGCGATGTGCGACCAGGGGCATCCCGGAACCGGTAAGGGTTGCACATGACGAGAGCTGTTTTAAACAGCCCTTTAAGGTGCTGAAAGGCCCGATCCTCTTCCGGTGTCCACCTAAAAACCGTCTTAGTGGAAGTGAGGTTGGTGAGAGGGGCTGCGATCTTGCTGTAATCCCTTATAAAGCGACGATAAAAATTGGCGTATCCCAAGAAGCGTTGCAGTTCCTTCCTCCCCGGGGGGACAGGCCACTCTGCAACTGCGCGTTTTTTTTCCGGATTCGCTTTGATGATTCCCCTCTGGATAATGAACCCTAGGAAGGTAACGGTGTCCACGTGGAACTTGCACTTCTCGGCCTTAACGAATAGGCGGTTCTCTCTCAGACGGGTGACTACCTGCCAGACATGACAAACATGTTCCTCCTCGGAGCGTGAGAACACTAGGATGTCGTCCAGGTAGACGAATACAGAAGGTTTTTCAAGCCAGGTCGTTAACCAGAGCTTGAAAAACAGCGGGAGCGTTAGTTAGGCCGAACGGCAATACCTTGTGGTGTGGGAGGCGAAGGAAGGTAATCAGATGAACCAATGGATTGCTGTGGAAACACAACACACACGCACAGCACAGCACTGGTACAAAATCAAAACAAAGGCTAATGGAAGGAAATAGGTTTAAAAAAATAAATTCTGTCTCATAAGGAGGCAGATCTTGGGAAAAAGAGATGTTAAAGAAGTGCCAAATACAAAGACGTGCTTAAGCGACTGTATGAGACGAACCACAAGCCAGTGCGGCGGTTCCCTGCTAGGCTTTTTGTTTCAACAGCGAGCGGGGGCAAGACAAGGCTGAACTCTGTTGCTGAAGCAGAAGAATATATCAGAACATCACAGCTGAGTGGCTCGTAATAGTACGTGTACATGCTGCACTGAAGTAAGGTTGGACTGTGGTTACTGGACTTTTAATGCTTTCTTGTTTGGCGTTCTACTTCACCGTTCTATTACCTGAAATTTTGGTTATGCAGGTTTTTATGCTCTCATTTTTTGTATTTATTTATTTTATTTTTTAGCATTTTCTTCTCCTGTGAGGGGTATACCAAATATTTATGTGTATGAGAGTTTTCATTTGATTTATTTTTGTTTTAGTTGCATTTATTGGGAGTTTGAAGGAATATCTGTTTTTCTCTATTTCAGTTTAGATGTGTGTTCGGTTGACAGGGCGACTAAGGTGTAACTATGTGTAGGGCCTTTGGAGTGTAGCCTATTGGACCATTGGAGGGTGGGGTTTGGGCGCAGTATGTGTGGATTGTCTTGTGTGTCTCTATTTTTATGTTATGTTATTTTGTTTTCTCATTGTCCCTTTTGCTCTTGTGCCTATTTGCTTGTTTTACCCCTCAATGTTTGATATTATTGTTCAGGTGATGGGCGAACCATTTCCTGCAGTACAGAGCCATGACTACCAGAAATAACAGTTTGGTCAGATAAGGTCTTTTCTCACTTACGACATCTTCATGCCGATGTTATATTTCTGCAGGAAACGCACATTAAACTGACAAAGCAGTAAGCCCTGTCTAAGTCAGCGAGTCGGATTTTGGACTTCGCATCTCAACTTGGTCTATCAGACCCCTGGAGGGTGACTCACTTGTCAGATAGAGCTTTCTCGTTCTTTTCAGGTGTCCATCACACCTTCTCAAGAACAACTACATATTTAATACTTTTACTTTGATTTTTAAACTATTAGTATTTAATTATTATATTATTATGAACTTCAATGGGAACACAGTCTCAAATATATAAACTTTTTATTATCAAGATGTTGATATGGCATTAGAGATTATTACAAACCTGGATTACTGCTTTTTAGTCAAAAGCAAAACAGTATGCTTACAGTGAACGATTTAAGCATTCTTCCAGCTGTCATTACATAAAATGTGGCATATAAACAAACAATGACAAACTAAAAGATTATCTTTAAATTAGTACTTTTAAGCAATAAAGTGTTACAGAATATCAAATCTGAGAGTGAGAGAATGCACATTTTTGTTCATAAGCACACATACTACAAAATGGCTGATAAACCTGCATTAGACAAGTGGGTAATCAGTGATTAAATATAAACATATAAACTAACAAAGATGAACTAAAAACAGACTCTCTCTTGAAATGAGAAATTTGGAACAAAGGATTTGAACACAGTCAAAATATTATACACTTAATCAAGCTGGTTAAGCAGTGACTGTATCTTAGGTTTGAGGACATTCTGAACTAAGGACAGCAGCACGCATTGTATGAACTCGACTGTGTATTTTAGTGATTTTGGGTAGTTCAGATGCAATGCATAAATAAAATACACACAGCTTGTGGAAGGTCATGAAGGCCATTCATCACACATTTCCTTCAAGAATGATGCCAACAGAAGAGAGATGCAGATGAAGGGAGTTGGGGGACTGCAGAACACCACAATCCCAACTGGCACATCAGCAAATGCATCATGAACATCAGACTCCTAAAATTGGTCTACAACCAATGGTCCAATGATTATAAATAAATATGGCCTAATTTCTAAAGGAAAAGATACAACATAACTGTTAGCTGTGTTTTGCAATTCATGTGTTGGTAGGTGTACAAATTATTCCCCAAGTGCATTAATTGTCGGCATGATAATTAGTGCTTTTGTTCTTTATGCAAATCTTCCTGGTTACCAATTAAACTTGGAGTTATTTGTAGGTTTATAATGTATGTAACATTGTGTTTTAGGTATAAGTGGCCCTTTCAAATTTAGGAAAGCAAAGAATGCATTTACTTTGTGAGCATGTTTTGAAGAAAGCAGCTGAGGATGACTGGGAGACCTCTAAGTATAACCTGCAAGAGTTCAAGAGTCACCTGCAGAGACTTATTCAGAGTGAATAAGCAAACAAACGTTAATATGATATTACAAATACGAAACAAATACCTATATTACTCTTTTACAGTTAGACATTGTCAACCAAGTCATTTTTACTTGTTGTAAGAAGAGTGACATTAGTTGTTCAGCAAGCCCTCTTTTAGCCCTAAAAACCTGTAAAAGTCCTGTTGCAGGTTCTTGCCAGTGATCCTGGTGAACTCCATGTAGATCTAAATATAAAGTAATGGTAAATAAAAAAAAAATCAAGATTATATCCGAGAATTTCTAAAGGTTGCTTAAAGTCAACGCAAAAGACAGTTTACTGACATGCCACTTGTCATAGGATAGTGATATGTAAATTTATTATGAAGTTGTGGTGTGCTAGGGGACAGCCTGGAAATGCCCATACCTGTAGAAGTTTTGAGTAAGGTAAAAGATTGGCCACTGTGCTTATAGTAACTGGGAATACATCATAGCAGTCATTACCACCCACAAAGTGTCTGTCTACATTAATGTGAGGTGGTGTCTGGCTAGAATTATCAATTCACATTCAATGAAGAAAGACCCACACGCTGGCGAGTTCTGAAGAATAGAGTGGCCTATACTTTCACTTTACAATAGATCAATTAAGGATTTATAAGATCTACAAATATCACAGAGCTATGGGTGTATATCCAACAGCAGTTCAGATGTCTTCCATCCACTTCTTGAGTTGCTGCAGTAGAGAGGGTCCTACAAAATACTACTTCCTGTCCCATGACTTTTGGCATGTCAGTAAACATTTACAGCACCACATATTTACAAAAGAAAACAGAGGGGAGCCTGGTAATAAAATTACAGTGAAGGAACTCACTTGGGTTTTCCAGGAACTGTGCTGACCAGCACTTAACAATATATATGATGACAGGTTTTGAATCCACCACTTCTTTGCATCTCAAAGCAAAGGTCAAATCCATTTTGCTTTACAAGTATGGTGTTTGGTGTTCTCCTTTGCATCTTATCCAACAACACTGCAGACTGCTTCAAGGCTTGAGTGATCTTGTCCTTCAGGAAAGTTTGGAAAAAATTTTTTTTTTACATTCGATTGGCTTATTTATGTTTCTTCTTGATGGTTCTCCTTTCCTCCATTCACAGCCACATCGGGACATCCTGCCTTTTGACGCTTTGTACGGTAATTTCCAAGTTTGAATTTTAGACTATTTTTTATATCCAGCCCAACCAGTGTGTGAATCTTATTCCACCAAGCAAGGATGCTTCATCCTTGGGCATTGGGCAGCTGCTACCTGCTCAAACGCAGTAATATTTGGGTAGTCTTTGAATTCAAAGATGTATTCAGACAGCTTCTCTATAATACCATGTTTAGGTTCCTTTGTTACTTTGAGGCTCATTCCATCATTCATGTCAGCCAGATTTCCTTGTCGCAAGGAAATGTACTCGTACTTGTACTCAATATCAACTGGAAAGTTTGGTATCTCAAATTTGGCCATTAATTTGGCCTTGGCCATTGTTTTTTGTCTGTCCAGATATGAGGGGAAATTATCTCTGTAACTGTTGTCCAACACTTCACATGCTTCCAGTGGTATGAAGTCCACCATAGGGATTACTCGAATGGTGGCATTGTCTTGGAGCTCTGACATGTTTGTTAGATTAACCAGTGCACTGTCAAAATCTGGATCTTCAAATTGAAGGGAAAAGTTGTACTGAAGCCCTAAAATTTATTTAAGGCAGACAACCAAATCATCAACTAAAGCAGGCTTCTTAAGTAGGGTGACTTTCCTAATATCACCTTCTGTCAGAAAAACTCTCAGAACAATCTTCTCATGACAAGCGCTCTAGCAAGCAAGGGAAAAGAAATATTCAGCAAAGGCCATAACTGTCATACCCACGCTCTGCTCAGCGGACCACATCTGCGCACGGTCACCTTCTCCCTCTTGTTAACGGCACACACCTGGACCTCATTCACTGCTCTAATTACACACCACATATATTCACCTGTGTCACAAATCCCCTTTGCTGCTCTCTTGGTCTTTCCCGAGTTTCTAAGCACTTTATATTTACTGGCCTGTTCATCGTTGCTGATTTTCGTCTTGCCCTTTTCGGATACTTCTGCCGTGTTTTGTGTGTTGACCCTGATCCTTTTGGACGTGATTTTTGCCTGCCTTTTTTATGATGGTAATCCCAAAAAATGCCAAGGTTTTCTCCTTCAATGCGATCTGTATTTTTCCTATTTTCCTCCCGATACCGATGTGACTCAGATCGCCCTCATTATCTCCCTACTTACTGGACCAGCTCTGGAATGGGCCACATCCATCTGGCTTCAGCAGGGTGATAAAGCTAAGGTTTACCACCGCTTTCTGGATGCCTTCCGTTCTGTCTTCCAGCACACGTATGATAGACGCTCAGCCTCTGAACGCCTGCTCTCCTTGCGACAAGGATTCAACTCCGCCGCAGAATACGCCCTCCAATTCCATACCCCGGCGGCTCAGAGTGGCTGGAACAAGGCTGCACTCCGACTCATCTCCCATAAAGGTTTACGGGTTGAACTGCAAAGCGAGATTCTGGGACGAGACACTGACCTGTCCTTAGATGAGCTAATTTCCCTGGTCACGCTTCCTTCCCTGATTAGAGATCACTCAAAACTCCCTCCGCCTTTCCTCGAAGGGCCTCACACCATTCTAGTGCGTCCTTGGATTCCAACCCCATTTGCTCTGTGGGACTATACACCCTCTGACGCCCCCGCCGCGGACACCTGGTTCGAGAGGAGCGAGTCTATCTGGGGCCTGGTCCATCAGCACATCACGAGGGCCATCCGCAGATACCAGGCCCAGGCGGATTGTCGATGGAGCCAGAAGAAGACCTTTGAGCCTGGGGACAGAGTCTGGCTTTCGACGCGGGACCTTCACTTCCAGGAGAGTTCTAAACCTCGACCCAGATATATTGGGCCGCTATATTAGTATCTGTACTTACCGTTACCGACCTGCTCCTGTTACTCGTTGCCGATTTTCACCTTGCCCTTAAAACTTCTGCCGTGTTTTGCATGTTGACCCTGGACGATTTTTGCCTGCCTGCCGAAAAAAAGCTTGGTTTTCGACAACGCTGCGAGTGTATGTTCTCAGCTGGATGTTCTCAGGAAACAATGTGACCAGTGCTGTTTAGACTTTATTTATTTCAACAGGAAGCTTAAAAAATGAGTCTAGATGGTATGCAATCATTTTTGTTTGTCTGGAAGCCAGTGTGAGAGCAACCCTTTTGAAAAAATTGTTTGGCCTTAAACCGCATTGTCCAAACATCAGACAGAGGGCCATAGGCTTTAATTAGATGCGGGTAGTGTTCTATAAAATGGTGCTTTGGTCTCAGTCTAGAATTATGGAATGTCAATTGTAATAGTCATCTGTGTTCTGATATTTTGCTACTCAAGTAATCAGTAGATTCTTCTGTATGATGTGCAAACTCTCAGAGAGTGAACAGCCTTGTCTGACCCCATACCAAGTACATAAAGAAGGATCTTGCTTTACCTCCTGACCATGTCTATTGTGACTTTCTTTTGTGCGAAGTTCATAGCATCCTGAACTTACCTCTTCTTGCTGGACCTTGCCTCTGGTGGCCATGCAAAACCGGCAGAACCTCTCAACACTAAAATTCTGAAAGAATCCTGCAAGAGAATGAGCACCAAGGTTGTCAGCTGCAACATATAAAACTGTTCCTAACTGGTCAATGTATAAACCACTCTGCTCTAGATGGACTAGATCTTGAAAAAGAGGTTGCAGGATTTTTTTCATAGCCAAACTCTTAGACAGTACCAGAACTGCAGAGGAGACAAAGCTGAATTGAGTGGAGTGTAGACCTATATTTTGCTGGAATGTTCGCAATGACCCAGTACACCGCACACATCTTGTGTTTTACTCTAGATGTACCTAATGGATTGGCCACTTTAAAGTAATCAATATATAGTCCAAGAGCAATGCTAAATTTGTTGACATTGAGAAAGCTATTTTCCTTAAAGTAGGAACCATCATGGTGTGACTTGTATACATTTTGGGTGTGTTCTGGTAATGAGAACACTTTATTCAAAATGTCTGGCTTGTTGGGCATTTTCTGTAACATTGGCTATATTGGTACATAAGTTGCTGGTTTCTTTTTTCAAAAATAATGTATTCTATTGGCGATACCAAAGGAAATTCATGCAACACATAAGAAGCCCTCCTTTTCACTGTTGAGAAAGCTCCACCCGTGCCACAGCATTTTGAAAGAACATTGTTTTCTGAGACAGTACGTACAACTTCTATTACAGGAATTAAAAAAATTCGCTGCATCTTTAAAAACAGAGCAGCTAAATTGCCCTCTAAGTGATGTGCTAAAGTTGGGAATTTTATTTAATTTAATTCTGTGGCATCATCTTCAGTCTGAACACTCTCAATTGTAGACATGGATTCTTGTGCATCTTCTGTGTCATCAGTATCATTAATGAGGGGACACTATTTCTGGCTTTAATGTCCTACCATCATGCACACCATGTTGCTTGCTTCTATGTGAATTGAAGGTTAAGTAAACAGTGGTTTGACAGTGGCAACCCAGGAATGGGCAATCAATTTTCTGATTTAGTTTTAAATGCCTACTTCGCAAGTGACCAATAAAATCTGCTTCTGTGTAGGGCTCAGAAAAGTCACAATGTCACAATTTTTTTCTGAATTAATTCTAGTTAGGTGTGCTTTCAAACTATTGATTGAATTAAATGTACAATGACAGTGTTGGTGCAGACATGAAAAAAGGAATGGATCTTCTTAACCCCCCATGTTTTATTCGATTGTGTCTGAGCAGTTCTCCTCTTTTTTTCACAGTTAAAAGTACACGTTTACATTTCCATAACATGTTGTCCTCTCAATTAAATAACAACTAGGAATCCAGCAAGACAGAAACTTGACTTAAAGTGAACTTAAAATGTAATGAAATATTTTAGCATTGCAAACTGGTTTATGTTTTAAACATTAGGTTGGAAAAAACATTTAAGTTGTTAAACAATTAGCTAGCCAGATTTTAATGTCTAAATTAACAGTAATAGCAAAAATATATAGTCACTTTTGTCAACTATAGTAGAAAGCCAAAAACACAATTACCCAAGAAAATTAGTGTTCATTAACAAGGTTATTTCAAAAAGGTTTGTAATGCTTTAGTTTGCTTTAGTAATGACAAATATGTTATTATATTCAGCACCATTCGGTGGTCACTTACTCAAGTCTACATTTACACAGACTCCAGCAAAGTTTAGAATTCTTTTCTCTGCAAAGAAAACTAAAGTATTTGCTACGTTTGCCTTCCTGCTTAGTTTAGCTTCATTGGGCCGACATATAATACAGTGCACTGTTATGCGTTCCCTATCCACAAACTGTTGTCTCCCGTTTGCCCCGCCGCCATTCCAGGTCTGCGTTACGGAACGATCCCTAATGCAGTTTATATTCCGTTATGTGATTGACGAGGTGATTAGGTTCACCTGGGATGCGTATTAATTAAGTGTGAGTTTCAGCGTGCCACATTGCCACGTCGTCACGCTTTATTCGCCATTACACGCAGCTTTACAGTCAGTTGGTGACATCCCAGGGCATTTAACGCCGACGGATGGGTAAGGGGGGAACCCCTGAGGTATAATTATATATTTAGGGAATTATCTTCACGGTTTCCCGGGGCTCAGCCTCCGTTCGCGCTTTCCCCTAGCTTCCCTCCGCCCGGCTGCGTTACCCTATTTGAGACGCAGCCCAAAGCGGTTCTTGCTTGCACCTCGAGCTCTCGCTCGCCCTCTGGCGCATCTGAGACGCACTTCGTCGTCCGATTTGGGACGCTGCCTCAAGCAGCCTTCCTTCTGCACTCACTGTGCACTTTTGAGCTCCTGCTCGCCCCCTGGCGCTTCGGAGACATACTGCGTCGCTCTATTTGGGGAGCACTCCGAAGCAGCTCTTTTCTTTTGAATATTGGAGAGCCTTTTGCTCTGCCTTTTTAGTTCCTCCCGTTTTTTGTCCCCTACGTCGCGTCAACCCCAGAAACGCATCCTTGGGTCCTTCTATAATATCATAACACAAACGTCTACAGTTACATATAAACGTGTATAGAATCAATGTCTAAATATCTCAAGCAGCTGCCATATCACGGCTGTTATTTTACCATAAAACATTCTTTTTTTTCTTTTATTACTATAATATGCCATCCAAGGTTACATTTAATGCATGCATAAACATTTTTATAGACAGCTAATTAAGTAACACCAAAGTGAAGTTAAGACAATTTACCTCCTTTATTGTTCGTGCTTTATTGTGGGACGTTTCAGCCAAACAAAAAAGTGACCAGTCAGAGCAAATCTTAAGTATCACGTGACAATTAAATCTCAAAACTTATTTCATGTAGCAACAACAAAAAAAAACAACAATTAATTTTAACATTTACAGCCAAGAAAATAAAAGCAACTTTGATTTTATGTATAATAAAATGTAGGATTGTAAGTAAAAATGACAAATTTTTACTGGATTGTTTAAGTAAAGATAACATTAGGTTTTAATGCCTGAAACCATTTAAGTTTAATAACTCAAACAATTTGAGCATAACTTATTTTCTAAAATTAGTGTGAACAATGCATATAATCATTGTTATACAGAATGAAGAAAAACACGTGACTTGTACTAACTCTGTTCACAATGTAATTGGAAGTTTATTTTGGACTGTTATACCAACTCATTAAAATAAATATATCTGACGTGCATTACACTTAACTTAAATTCACAGTTTTTACACAACTCCAGCAAATACAGTCAAGCTAACATGTTTTTAATCTACTAAAGTAAAATAAATAGGTTAGTTAAAATAACTCCCCATCAAACAGCAGCAACTCATCTCATTTGAGGAGACAGATTGCCTTAAACTACTGAAGTTTCAATAACTCAAATCAAACACAGACTTTTTTAAGAGCAGCTATAAATTCATGAATCAATACCAAATAATTTACATCTACCTTCAACTTCAACAACAGTGAATGACTAAAGAACATTGTTGGTAGAATCATGACTCATTTGCCCTTTGTGTGTTACGTATATTGCCATCAATACTGATTTTTTTTTCCACCCCAACTAAAAGCAACACTTTCCCCACCACCAGTTCTTTGGCAAACGAGTACACATCATTTATTTGTTTACAGTAGTAGTTATAGTCACAACATATTCAGTCTGATAAAGTTAATCTAGCACATTCCTCAAAGCCTGCAACTTTTTTTTTTTTGCGTTCTTCGATCATCAAGATTTAAGATGACAAATGTAAAGCATACATTAAGCCAAACAAATTTACCAGTGCATCTGCGCAAGATCTGTTGGACAAGACCACGTGATCCTCAAGAATGACTGATACTCTGAATGACTGAAATGGAATCACTGCAGACACATGATCTTCATCTACCCCAGCTACCAATGCCACTGGTCCCTTGTGGAATTCTTCAAACTCCTCCTCCTGAGAGAAGAAATCACCATTAGATAAGATTCATGACAGAAGCAAATAATACTGGAATCAACATCTGTACAAAACATTGCCAATGTAGGGGTATTAAATCTTATTTGCAAAGGGAAAGTATGGCATTTTCATTCAGATTAAGCAGGAGCTTAAATGAGACTCCACTTGTATATTCAACTAATCTCAGAATTCAGGCAGACTAGTGCATACCCACTTAGGTAGAGTGAAAATCAGCAGCTACTGCAGTCCTTTGCCAATTAAATGATCAAATATTTAATGAAATTTAGATATTTTAATTACTGCCAAGCATAGGTTATTGATTAAACTTATCAAGTGCTAAACTATATAACAACTGTCCTTTAAACTAAATGCAGAAGATATGCTGCTCAGACAATGTGTTAAGTTACAAATTATGTTATGTGCATAGTGTCCTGATAAGAAAGATGATTTTTTTTTTTTAATGGAGTGGCATATCTGCGTACATCTGTACCTTGCAGTTCTTAAAGGCCGCTGAGAAGTCCTCTTTTAAGTAGAGAGGTAGGCTAGCCAGGGCTGCTACTCTTGCTGTGGTTGTCATTCTTATCCTGATGTACAAATTTGAGTGTATATTTACATGTATATTAAGGTTTACACCACTTTTATTTTTATTACTTTGTACATAAATCTTGCTTATCATATTCCCTCAGAAGATTTACAATCTTCTCTCCAAATATCCAGCAAATAAGGAAAATGGCAGGTTCTGATTGGTGATCCTGTGGAATTCACTATAAAGCTGTAGCAAAAACAAAACCTCTTGATCAAACATGGGTCAAAATGGTATCATGACCTTGTATGACAACAGAAAAGCCATTTCTTGAAAGTATTAAAAATTGTTCTTAAACAATTAAATTGTTGTTAATTTCACACTACACAAAATTATGAATTCTGTTTTGTTCAGGCTGTTCTTTCAACCATTACATCCTGTTTTGGAACCCCTCTCTTTCAGGCATAGGTGTTGACTCACAAGTGTCTCTAATGCTTTGTGTATCTGTTCACCACTTGGATATGTTATGAAACGAATAGAGGACCCAAAGATGAGTGTATGGAGAGTACGTGACGTGGGGGACAAAAAAACGGGAAGTTTTTTGGGAAGGTATGGGATGGGAAGGTAAATCCCATCCGTCGGCGATAAATGCCCCGGGATGTCACCAACTGACCGTAATGGCGGTTACGGAATGACGGAACGATCGTGGCGGCAAACAAAGCGTGACGACGTAGAAATGCGGCTGAAACTCTTGCTTAAATAATAAGCGTCCCAGGTGAACCTAATCACCTCGTCAATCACATAAAGTGATATAAATCGTTTCATCGATCGTTCCGTAACCAGGACCTGGGATGACGGCGGGGCAAACGGGAAGTTTCCTAACAGTACCCCCCCCAGGGACCGTATCAGGGTGGGGTCCAGAATGTGGCGGGCGGGAACCCTTGAGCTCTCCTCTGGGCCATAGCCCTCCCAGTCCACCAGATACTGTGTGCCGCCTGGATAATTTGTGGGCACAGAGGTGAAGTGGGGTTGCCACAGGCGAAGGGACGTAAACGAGAAACGTGAAAGGTAGGGTGTACCTTTATGCTGGCTGGGAGGTCCAATCTGTACGACACCGGGTTGATACGCCTAACCACCCTGAAGGGGCCCACAAACTTGGGTGCCAGTTTGTGAGGAGTGCCCCTGACGGGGAGGTCCTTGGTGGAAAGGAGGACCCGCTGACTCAGGCAGAAGGTGGGAGTGACCACCTGCGATCAGCCTGTTGTTTGACTAACCGCTGGGTGACTTTGAGGAGTTGTGTGGCCCTTTGCCAGGCCG
>JAVSBV010176896.1:0-13463 GCA_033117975.1 Parotocinclus spilosoma | reverse complement strand
AACTGGCCACTAAATACACTTAAATATTCTAAAATATTATATTGGATTGCCTTTAAGCCTCTTTCAGTCATTCATGACTTCAATTCATGTGTAAAAATGATTTCTCATTCTTCCTGAAGTACTCTCTTCAATTTGAACATGTTCTGGCATCGGATTGTTCTTTCAATGAAGTAAAAATCCATTGATGGGATAACATGGTCATTGCCACACACCATTTTGGAGCCATTGCGCTGGAATATGTTAAATATGGACTCATCAGACTGTATTCCCACTGCTTCGGGATTTAATCAATGCCTTCATTTAAATTTTAATTTAATTTAAAGCATTTTTCCAATTAGCCTCACGAACAAGTGGTTTTCTCATGGATACACAGCTGTTAAGTCCCAGTCTTGTGATTTCTCGTTGCATTTTAAAAACACCTTATGTTTACTATTACTAATAGTATTATACATTTATTATTAAACATATCCACAAGTTCTACTATATCCACAAGTTCTGCTATTTATTTATTTATTTATTTACTTATTTATTTAACCCTTTGACTTCAAGTGGTCGTTTAAGATTTTTTTTCCAACCTTATGTCTTCTGTAAAAAATAGTAGTTCACACCGCTATCCTTCTAGCCTTAGGTAATGTGTTAGACAGTTTTTAACTAAATTTTAGTAATCTCAGCAATCTCTTTAGTCGGTTTCTTTGCTAGCCAATAATTTGACCCACCTGACCCACAGTAACACATTTTTCACAACCTAAGTATTTATGTACAAGCAAGTATTTGATTATTTAAATCCAAACTGGATTATTTTTGAACAGACAGTGTATCTGTACGTTTAAAGTGATTACGATACTAATGAGAGAAAAGTTACACACTGCCACAATCAGTAATGATCTGTTTTCACAGATTAACTGGTAGGTAGTAAAAGGTTTGGGGCACAGTAATACAGTTATTATAAGTGTGCATTTAGATTTAAAAAAACAAAAGCTATCCTCTAAAGGAGTTATTAACTTAATGATATACGGATTAACTTAATGCACTGATCAACTTTCTAAAATACATTTTATTTAAAAACTTGTATATATTGATGGGTAAATAAACATGGAACTGCCACTATGACGTAATGACGTCATGATAATGCTATTTTTAATGACAATTCAGATGCATAACCAAATTTTAAACTTGCCAGTTGTTAATTATGTCAGTATCTTCATTTAAAAAATAATGATAACTTCTACTAACTTTTACCAAAACTATGTTTTTCTCCAAGCAATAAATTTAAATTTACATTTATAATAAGTTTACTCCTCATGTGCAATTTTATTTTAAGATAATGCAAACCAAGAAGACACTGCAATATTACTCACTTACTCAAGGTCTTATTTCAAAATTCAGCCCTTAACTTGATCCGAACACGGGACTGCAGTTGTGATGTAAGTATAGAGTATGTAGTCACATCCACAAACCTAGAAACATTAATAAGTACATTGCAGAGGGCATAACAAACACCCTCTAAAATAACCAACATAAAGCTGGCATGCTGGACTTAAAATGCATGCTACGTGCCACTAAAGATGCTGCACCCAACATGATGCCATGGGATGATGCTGTTTTACATTTTCATTATTTCAACTCTCATAAGCAAATCTAATTTTAGCTTAAGCAATCTGACTAGAAAACACATTTATATATCTTTATATATAAATATATCTCTAAAAATGTTGAAACCTACAAAACAGTCACCAACAATTATGAGTATTTACACTACCAGTAAGGGAAAACCATCATAATAAGCCAGGAAGCAATAATGTTCTCTCCCATTCATGTTGTTACTGAATAGATTTGCATTTTTGATTTGCCTTTGATTTTTTTTTACCTCAAGCACTTTTTGTGGAAAATCTTTTGAGTCCCTTCTTTCGCATACAGCTTCAGAAGAGAGCAAAAGCAATATTTGGATTTCCAGATTGTGTGTGTGTTAAAATGGCCCTTGACACAAATTTGATAGCATTCTGTTCCTTAAACATGAGATTTTAATTACTTCTTATTCTCAGAGGAGAAAGACTATAGCTGTAGCACCACCTGGTGGGTCATTATAACCTTTCCTAGCAGACCTTAAAAAGCTAGCAAGCAACTCACCTATGCTTATGTAATTTGACTCCTAGTAGTTCAGCTGTGCAAAGACCTTGTCATTTCTGTTTAATCACAATAGGGTAAGTGGATGAGCAAATATGTGTAAAGCTGGTGATGCTTTGAGAATAGATAATGGTAAGATGCATTATCGGGTCAGCATAATGAGTGAGGGCAGTGTGTTTGCACACTTATCATCATTAGGCTTCACTTTCATATTGATGTTGAGTGCTGTTTAATGGCCTCTGAACAAAGCAGTGAGTTCTGCAAAGGATTGTTCAGGCAGGCAGTGGGCCAGCTCTTTGTTTTGGCTGGCCAAGTGAGGAGCAGGTTTTGTCAACGGAAAAAGGTTTAAATTATTAATTGATAATTAATGTTCGGAAAGCGAAGCACTGTCCGGAGAACTGAGGTAACCTTTACCACAGACTCATGACCTTTATAATGGTGAAAGACAGACAAAAATTATAATGGTATTACTGTGCTTAGAAGATTGCTACTGATTGCTGCTCCTGATTACTGGAACATTTTATTAAATGAACCTACCTTTAATTACATAATAATCCAGAGAGAAGTGCCATCACTGGATTATTTGGTAATTAAGGGCACCTCAATCAAGTGATGAAGCAACTTTCTTCTTAGCTATGGCTAACATTTAGTCAGATGCTTTTTTTCAGAGCTTTTTATAACTGTTGCAATCTTACAATATACAATCCCAGAAATTAAGGGTTAAGGGCCTTGTTTCAACAGTGGCAGTTTGTCAGGACTGGGACTTAGCCCTGGAATTTCTGTTCCACTGTCCAGTGTCTTAACTGCTGCACTCTGTTGTCCCATAATGTTGGGTACTTATTAGTTTATCGGAACTTAGGATATCTAATATAGAAAGAGGGCAGCACAGTGGTTTAGTGGGTAGCACAGCTGACCCACAGCAAGAAGGTCCCAGGCTCAATCACTGGATGGAGCGGCCTGGGTCCTTTCTGTATTGAGTCTGCATGGGTTTACTCCGGGTACTCCGGTTTCCTCCGGCGGTCCAAAGGCATGCGTGTTAGGTTAACTGGTGTCTCTTAAGTGGCCCTTAGTGTGTGACTGTGTGTGTGTGTGTGTGTGCCCTACAATGGATTGACACCCCATCCAGGGTTCCTAGAGTTCCTGCTCTTGTGGCCAGAGTCTGGCCAGCAGTCCCATGTGGATTTTTAGCAGAAGATGATGTAATGATGATGATGTAATGCTCTACAGCCCTTTGGCAGACATACTGTCTTCTGTGAAAGCCAGGAATCTCAAATGTTGCACCATCAGTCCAGAGCACCTGCTGCCATTGTACTGAGCCCCAGTACTTGTGTTTTTGTGCATAGAATTGCTTGGGTTCTAACTACTTTGACCAGATTTGTTTGTACTGCAGATGAATTTTAAAATTGTACTATTGCTATGGTGTAAGATTTTAAGCTTAGATTGCTACAATCAACCACATTCTTATCATTTTAGGATGGTTGTCTCTCACCCAGCTTTACTGCCCCAACCCAGCTGCTTCTGTTTCAGTAAATCAGTTTGGATCAATTATTTACATAATGTCACTGAACAGTAGCACCAGGTTCTTAGATTTGTTAATCACTGACTGATCTATGTACTTACAAAATGCAGTATTTTTCCATATTTAATAACATAAAAAACACTAATTTAATTTTTGACAAAGAAATTGAATATTTGTTTAAAATTGGTTACTTCCCACTGGTACACAAGAGGGTTTCAAAAACTGGGACCACTATTGGGAGCAAAGGTACATCTATACTAGTCAGACAGAGTTGAACTGGGCCAAACTTAACTTGAAGACGAAGCGCCAAGTCACAAGATACACTTCGAAATACTGTCAAAATATGCTGGTATGGATTGTTATAATCTGTACTTGTGGAGTCCATGCCATCTTGAATGCATGCTGTCAAAACAATATGGGGGATATAATGAACACGCAATAATTCTGTAATTTAACTTACTCATACTCGTATTACATAATTGGTATTAAAAACATCATATGAAATTTGTCTTATACTTTATCTATCTTTATAAAGGCAGTTCATTATCTGACTAAGTGTAGTCATCACTGTTTTTATACCAAGTCTTATTTGCCTGTTAGATTTACAAAATAAATTATGTAAATATGGTCATCCACATACAATTACAGGGTCTACCTAGGACAGATGACAAGTAAATTATTTTTAAGGTCATACAGGAAACATTAATCTTTATCAATTTGACAAAAACTCCCAAAGCATATAACTAGCCCGAACAGTGAATGGTAACCATGGATACTTTTGAATGATATTTTAGACAGTGAGTGCATTCATGAATTTGATTAACTAAGTAAGCAAGTTCAAAAGTGGTTGGATACCTGTGTGTATCACATAAGAATGGCTGGTTGCTACCATCTACCCTTTTGTTCACAAAACAATACAGATATCTACTCAGAGACTCGTATAAATAAAATGTCACAGAT
Organism: Parotocinclus spilosoma; assembly: GCA_033117975.1. NCBI lineage: Eukaryota > Metazoa > Chordata > Actinopteri > Siluriformes > Loricariidae > Parotocinclus > Parotocinclus spilosoma. Next base: position 8,860 of record JAVSBV010176896.1, on the reverse strand, counting down.
GCCCTCTGGTCTTTATCAGTAGTAGCAAATTAACAAAGTTTGTGTGGATTCTACTAAAGCTGCCAGAATACGCACTCTGGTTTCCTAAGGCACGCCATTATCTATTGAAACACAGAAGCAGTCAAATTAGGTTTTTAATGCTGTTTGGTCAGAAACTTGTATGAGTCTAATAATAGTTAAAATCTCCACTGTGTTTATCATGTTTACAGTACTGTATTTCTAGCGTTCTGCTATAATATAGTAAAGACTATTTTAAACTAATCTTTTCATGATACATTTAACTTATGGCAGATTTATATGAACATCATGAATTACAATACTATACAATACAACTCCATTAATCCCTATAATGCCTTACATTAGATTTTCGGGTGGAATGGTGTTTCGGTGGGTAGCACTACCACCTCACAGCAAGAAGGTTTGGGTTAAATCCCAGGGTGGTATGACTCTGTTTCCAGTCTGAATGTTCTCCCTGTGTCTGTCTGGGTTTGCTCCAGGTACTCCAGTTTCCTTCCACATCCCAAAGACATGACATTTAGGTTAGTTGATTAAGATAATGTCATTGATTAGCCTTAGGATAACTTTGTGTGCTGCTGAAATGGCCACTGATGCTGATAGCAATGTTAAATAAACCTTGGATGTTCTGTGGGTCTGGAATGGATAATTTCAATTTACATTACTTATAGAAAATATTTGCTCAGTACTCAGAGGTACAAATGTAAACTAGCATAGTGTCTTACAACTGTAATGTTACCCTTTCCCTACAACTTTCCCTTATCTTGTTTAGGGTCCTATGAAATTGATTTTTTCCCCAAATTCAATTAGATTTTTTCCCCATTTGGTTGATTTGGTTTTTGGTTTTAAAATAAAAAAGCACAGGTAAACAAATTTTGCTAAATGACACTACGTAAATGACAATAATGTATTTAATTAACTTGTTACTATAATATTTGGTAAAATCCAAAACTATATAAATTAAATTTGCAGAAACAAAATCTCTTCAGTGTGCACATTTTATAAGTATTATTAAAAGTGCAATTTGTTACTTAAAATGTGATTTTATTTAGACTTTTAGTAATGCCCTTAAATCTTCTGGACACTGTTCTGCCCTGAAATTTACAGTGAAAAAATGTTTTTATGTATAAATAAAATGTTTTTTAAGTATAATAACCACACCCATTCAGTGTTCTAGTTAGTCGCCTAACAGAACCATTCATGCGTAATGCTGCAATCTAAAGATATTTCAGTAAGTAAAACTCCAAATACTTGCTCCAGCTTTATATCTATTTATACTGCAAATCAATTCACTTGCAAATCACTAAACACAACAATTTTCACAAATAAGAATTAAGAATAAGAACTGTCATACTGGTCCAAACAATGGATGTCAACAAACTAGCTACATTTCCCACTTGCATCAGCGTAGCTGTTTATTGTCTAAACCTCTGCTTACAAACTGCCATGTACAATAGACATTGTTTGTGTGCATTCCAGAGAATAACTTCAAGTATCAATCATTCCCGCTGTAAGGCATACAGTATGTAGATGCTATACAGGTTGGAGTTTTTATGCACATTGCTTGTAAAAGAGAAATAATATGTCACACTGAGCAAAAACAAGGCTGGTAGAGACGTTCATATGTGGAGTGGAATGACAAAAGGACAAAATGGAGTGCATGCGATACATGGGTGGGGAGGTGCTGGAGAGCATAAAATAAGTTGGTATTACTTGTGATTACTTGTGTTCATGTTCTGTAAGACCCCCTTTGTTGCAATAGTACATATAAATATGTCCTTTTCATAGATCCTTTTTCTGCGAGGTTAAAACCAGGATCACTCTGAGCCTGGGATCACACCTGCCTGTGTGGCATAGTTGTTGATATTGTCCATTCAACATATTTGATCAATGCAGTCTGACATTTGCAGTGTGAGAAAGTCGAACTTTGAGCATTGTTCTGCCCTGTAGTTAGGGTGGACATGATGTCTGGAATTAGGTCAGACAGTTCGGTTTATCAGCTGCCAGTCCTCTGTCTTGTGCAATGCCAGGATGGATGCCTAACAAATAAACCTCATTCTTGATCAATATTATTTGTAGGTGGCCACTCTACCTCTAGCTAAAATATTTTTAAATCCTTCAGATGTGTATGCATATGTATGTTCACATGTCATAAGAAACATGCTTTTGGTGCATGGCAATTTGGTAACAAATCTGAAAGTTAAATCAGTTATTACTCGATTGTCAACATGTAATCGTGAATCCCTAATAACCGTATCACGTATCCCCAATATATATATATAATTTCTGGATTTCTGTGGGATGTTAAAAAGGTAGTTGTGAACAGAAACATCTGTCTTTTTTAAATATTACTGGATATTACTGGAATCTCTGTTGGACTATAGTCCTGATGTCAGTATGCAGCAGACAAATCATTTAAATGTAAATCTCAAAGGAGAATTCAAATGTTGTATCTGAACTGAAATTAGCACACGTGTCCTTTATTTTAGACTGTGTGCCAAGCAGGATAATTCGATCAAAGGGATTCACACTAAAGTATTGTTCTAGACAAGACTACGTGGTTGACAGTCAGTACAGGAGACTGATACAGAGACCAGTTTTAAAAATACTGATGAAAGCATCTGGATGGAAACAGCTGATCACACAGGGTTCATTCAGGGTACAAGCCCATTCCATATAGTGTATTGATAGACTACTTATCTGATTATAACATTTAGAGCATGATCTAAATTGTAATTGGCCATGTGAACAGTATATGATATCTTAAATCAGATACCCCAGTACGAATTGTAGACTATAATAAACCTCAACATATAAATCACAGATTTGGCATTCCAGTGTATTTTAAACATGTCTGATGGAGCTGAGGTCAAAGTTCTGTGTAAGCCAGGCAAGATACATGTACAGCATTTAGCAGATGCCCTTATCCTGAGGGGCACACATAAATGATTTAGATTCATCTTAGTACATATTATCGCAAGCTAGTACAAATACGCAACAGCCCAAGAACACACTCCAACTAGATTCTATTTAGACATGAGATAACTGAATTGACAAACAAAAGCTAACCCTTTTTAATATAGTTTTATTAAATATGCAAGTGCAGTTTCAGCCTACAAAGTTGGCAAACCAATTTTCTGTGGACTGCGTTTAAGGATAGGCAGAAACTTAATGCACTGACTAGTTTGCTGCTTTGAGACAATGCACCATTGTAACAGGCGCTATATAAATAAATTTGACTTTGACATGCTATAAATGAGTATTTTTGAAAGAGCAGAGCTGAATAATTAGAAGGCTTATCCATCTGTCTATATATCGTGTAAGTAATGTTCTGAACAGTTACCCACAGAGTTGTGAAACCTGACTCCATTATCATGGTCATGGGAATGCTATTAAGGATTGGGGGGTGCGGGGTTGTTGAGTAATAAATAACAGTGTTAAAAGCTGTTCTAAATTCTTTTATTACTATAACTTTTTGTACGTGCAGAAAGACTTTCTCTCATCATTTTTTAACATATTAAATTAACAAGCTTTGCATTCTGAGCACTCAGTATCCAAATCCTTCCTACTTTTTGAACCACTAAATAAACCACTCTGATAAATGCGACCATTCTCAAGTCAAAGCCTTGCCAAATTAATAGACAAATGGCAGAATTCCTATCACAGTCCAAACTGTGATCAAACAGTGATACAATCTCACTATTGAAGAATGTCATGCAGTCAATATAAATCTAGTTTCCCCATTGTCTATGGATGCAATTTACAAAGAATATTTACTAAATCATGTAGAAGGTTTTTAGAATAGTTAGATTAATGTGGTTAAAATCTATTTTTCATTTTTCCAATTATCTGATTACTGAACACAAAATACACACAGGAACACAATTAGTGCTCATTAATCTGCCTATTAACTGATTGTAGGCCCAATACAAACTGTAAAAGGAGCCTGGTTAAACAAACAGAGCTTATAAACATGCCATTGTCGCATTGCCATTGACAGCCAGTAACCGAACACTGATGTGGAAAACATGCAAAACTCATCCAAATGTGTTTCTTGCATTGTAAGTTCTAAATTCCTTAAACAACACAAATTTCGTTTTCATTGGGCAGTACTATTGTGAGTAATGATATTTATTTTACTCAATAGAAAATTACAAGCATATGCATTGATCTATAGAGTTTTAATGTTTGATGGGATATAGCTGATTGTTTAATGAGTGGCTACAGCATTGCCTCTTTACTGCTGACACAGTGCTCTTGCAGCAAAGGCTAAATTTGGGGTCAGTAATTACCGGGAAGTGAACTGAATACAACTTCTTTGTGAGAGAGTGCCCAACATTGATTCCGCATTACGGCTTGGGATTCATGCATCTGCATTGAACAATGTCAGTCTCATTAAAGGTGATGTGATCAATTCAGACTTACTGGCGCATCTAACAGAACAGAACTGTTACTGTTACTGTAACAACTATTTTAGTATAGATGGAGAAATAGTTTTTTTAAACAGAACCATGCTTAAAAAGGAAATATACAACACTGTGTTCGCATTGAGCCATATGTTAGAGGACGTTAAATGTCAAACAGTGTGGTGGCCCTATTACTACAGCTAGAAACAGCTGGATGCACTTCCTATGCTGTGAATTTATTTTTAGAGAAACAAAATTCTGCTGTCAGTGGCTGAAAGCCGTAATAGTTACTGATAACATGTTGAATGTTGAATAATGAAAGGCCTTGAAATGAGAACATGTTTGCCCTGCTGCTAAGCCAAAATAATGGTAATTTCAGCAATGTATATAATCATAAATTTGAAAAAACAATTGTGCTGGTCCAATTGGGGACTTTCAAATTGGACTCTCAAGTCTGTTTTTATGTAGCCTGGAAAATAAATGAACAAATATTCACTTTACGGCACAGTTATTAACTCTTTCAGTGTGCTGAATGACATCACAGGGCATAAAGTTTAAAGTTTGCGAAAATGTCCTGATATTTACAGCATTTGCATGGCATTGACAAGGAAAATGGATTGCTTGATAGTGCTAGTCGTCTTCATAGAGGCAGCTGTTTTATGTGTTTTCAGTTGTAAAGCCATTTGTTCTTGCTAGTACTTTTGTGAAGCTATACAGACTTAAGGGTGCTACATACAAGTATTACTACATAAGTAGCAATCTAATCTAGTAGCAATCTAATAATGTTCTACAAATAGTCACTCCAGACCAGGCATACTGAATTCATAATGAACTTCAGAGGTATATTACACATGTACTTATCGTCAGTCTTACCAATAAATAAACAAAAAAAACTTTCTTTAATTTTTTTAATCAACCTTTTACCACACATGTAAGATGAAATTCATGAAGATCAAATTCAAAAGCCAACCACCTTCACAGGCTACATTAAAATCAAGATTAATCAATTTTCTGACATGCTTACACCCCACACCTGAGACAGCACCATTTAACAATGGCACCCAAATACACATGCACCTGCATTAACCTCCCCACTATATATCAAACTATAAAGCACATTCCAACTACCATCCTATGGCAATTCATAAATATTAGAAAATTAGACATATAGACAGTCATCCTTATGAAACCAAGTATGAAAAAATGTAATTTGTTGCTCCTTGTTGTAATCCTACCTGTTGCCTTCATCAAACTTTCTTGTGTAATAAAATCATATTAGATCTTTTAACATTTCTGGCACAGTCATTTACTGTTCTTTGCACATAAACAGCTATTTAAAAGCTTCATGTTACAAAACGCAAAGGGTAAAGATGTGCAAGTAATGTGTTCATTCTTTAAAGATCCATGCCATAACAGGCATTTATGAGCTCTCAAGGATTGAGGTTTGTCTTAAAAGAAGCACTAAAGATGGATTGGATTTGCATCATGCATCAGCTTTATGTACAAACTACTGTAAACGATGTGAAACATATACCTATTTTTAAAGAACTCTGCCATATACTGTTCTGCAATCATCATTTCTTCCAATATTTCATAATTTTAAATTTTTGTGCCTTATTTATGCAAAGCCATTTCAACAAGCTTAAACACACTAACAAAATTGATTGCCAAATATTATGTAGTCACAGAGCTCAAGTTAATCAGTTGGTGTGGAAACTGTTACCCCAAAGAAAGAACTACCTGTTTCCCAAAAAAAAACGGGTGGGGGAAGAGTATGAGAGTATGAAAGTAAGTTAGAAAACAATAAGCTAGATAACAAACTACACAAACAAAGAATTGCTTATAATATGGCCACATACATGATTATTCCCTATATTATTGTCTATATGCTCTCGTCTTTTTAGGGGTACTGAGCCAAGTCAAGCTCTCCTTCAAAAGTGTCTCCTATGTGTGCTTCTATTTTGTATATCAAAAAAACAATTTATAGAGTCAACACTACTAACTTCAATTATGTAAAATCTGAAAGGTGTGAATGTTTCAGACTTTAAGAGATTTAGCATCGTGTATTTTCAAGCGGTATCTGTGTCAAAGGTGTACTTATATAGAATTAAATCCAAAATCATGGACGTCGTTATAGAACTGGTCCTACTTGCTGCTACAGCTTCCTGGATGGATGTAACATGACTATGAAGTCGGGCACTGATGATGGACATTACATGTGGCTCACTGTTGACATTCCAATTCATGTTAAAGGTGTCTGATGTTGCTCCATTGATGTTGGCAAACTACTTCTTTACAAACTTTTTTAAGAATGGTTACTGAAACATTGACTGAAACATCAAACTGATAACCAGAGGTATTCAGTACAACCAATTTTACTATATCTATGGAGATACCATATTACTTCCATATGGAAACTATATTTATAAACCAATTAGCAAGTGGGTGCACCTGAAATAAGCAGAAATGGCCACAGTATATGTGCTTGAATCAAATAAAAAATTGTGCTAAATCCAATCAAATTCCAATCAAACTAGGTTTTGTGACTTCACATGCTATAGCTTTAAACAACGACAACATAAAACGATTTAAGTACATTTTCAACATCACTATTAATGTACTTTAGTTAACTGCCATAAAATATGAATACAAATGTTTGCCTTTCTTGGTAAACCAATCTACACAAAAAAAACAAAGGAAGATTTGTGATTTGTGAAGCACTGTGCTGCATGTTTTGTGTTTTTCTTGCTTTCAAACACCTGATTCACCTGCAGTGGTGTGTAATCTCAGAAAGCACAGCATGTAGTATGACAGAAAAATATTCAGTGCGAGGTCAGGTGGCGGCATCATCTGTTCAGACTTGTTTAGTCTGGACCATCACACAGCAAGCAATCAGGGCAGCCTTTAAGGTTCCTACACCAGACATGTGATTTTGCTCCTGACAGGGAAGTGATCACACCCACAGTCTTAATCTATAATGACAATCTACTGTTCTAGTCCTCCTTTCTGGCTGGAGCCATGAGAGAGAGTTGATGGAATAGATAACAAAAGAATGAAGGCAAAGAGCATCTGGTTGCAAACTAAAGATCTGCAGCAAGAGACTGAAGGTAGACATAGGGACAGAGATGGAAAGAATAATGAAAAGTCATAGACACAGAATAAAATGAAAGTGAGTAAGAAGAGGGAGGGCTGACAGTGTTTGTTAGAATCTGTTGCATATTTCCAAAATGTCTCAAATGACAAAGTGATGTTAAAGTTTTATTCAGCTTGCAGGCTGCATGGCACAGTCAGATCACTGCCTGTGTGGAGTGTGTAGGATCCATGTGGGTTTCCTCCAGATACTTTGGTTTCTTCCCACAGTACAAAGACAGTTCAGCTGTGTCCCAGTGAATTTGTTACATACACTTAATAATCTGGACCCAAATATGTCGTTTACGTTTGTACACGTGAACACTATTGAACACAAGAAAACCCATTGAAATCGGGTAACTGGTATACATGGTATAATGGTAGAAATCCAAATACTCAAATAAAATCCAGTTCACTTGATCAGATTTCTAGGCTGGAGTGAGCTTATGTGTATGCATGTACATGTGTATCCATGACCTGAGATAGACCGTTGCCCTGTCCTGGTTTCATGCGCTGCATTTCAGCTTTTTCATTTTGCATGTTTAATGTTATTTTCACATATAAATGTATTGTTCCATGGCACTAAGCTACAACCCAATAACCATGTGTGTATATAATATTTGTGTATATTTCAACAATGGTCATGGGTGGGATGTAAATAATAGCTATTACGCTCTTATTCATTAATTACCATATATCAGTAGTTAAGTCGTTAATTGCCATTAATTACAACTAATGTTATAGTTGACAGTTCCTTAACTATTACATGCTGTGAAGTAACAGACACAATCAATACTTAGAAACTAATCACCGAATACATTCTATTGAAGACGCCATGCCGTGGAATTAAATTAAGAAATACGTAGATTGAACACTTTATGAAGTATATGCTAGACAAAAGAAAAGATTGTTTATTATTAAAGTTTGACATATTTCTGTGAGATTATTGGCTGCTTGCAAAGGAAAATTTCAGTCATGTATACCTGGAAATTCCCCATCTATCTGATCACTCAAGTGCAAGCATTCTGACAAGTGCATCGGAATACTGACAAAATCAGATTTTCTGCAGTTATCGGATTATGAAGTTTATGTAAACACTCCAACCGGGTTCGGAGTATAAGGGAGGCTTGGCAGAAAGTTCAGTTGGCTCTATCATCCATATATTCACAATTTTCAATGAGAACTGGAAAGTTGCCTAGTATCAGACATGCTGTAGACCAATCTTCACGTCACCAATAACCTAACCTGCATATGTTGAAATCTTACAGTGGCCTGAAACCGCATAAACAAAAATTAGTTTACTGCTTTAA
>JAVSBV010176886.1:0-13463 GCA_033117975.1 Parotocinclus spilosoma | reverse complement strand
AATATTTTATATATATATATATATATAGATATATATATATTTTCTTTTACCTACTGGTGCTGCGGCAGATCCAAGAAATACCAAAAAATATATATATATTTTTTGTTTTCTTCAAATATGATCAATGGCGGATCCACGAAACAAGCAATAAAAAAAGTCTGGCCTGACCAAAAGATTTTTTTATACATTTTTATAGTTATAGCAAAGGGTCCGAGTACTTGTGTGTATGAAAAATTTTAGTTTTCCATATTTAATAAATTAGCAAAAGATTCTAAAATGTTGTTTTACATTTACATGATTTTGCAGACGCCCTTATCCAGAGCCTTGCTCAAGGACCCAAGTGTGGCAGCTTGGCAGAGGCGGGATTTGAACCCTGGACCTTCTGGTCCAAAGTCCAGTACCCTAACCCCGCTAGGCTACCACAGTCCGCATTCAAAATTTATTATAATGAGGCATTGAATGCTAGTCAATTATGGGGCCATACTTCTTGGAGTATACCTACATGGACATGGGAGGACATGCAAACAGACAGACCATTGATCTATTGCACTGTACCACCATGGTGCCCCTGATTTATAATTCATAACACTTATACTATTTAGTGAGAAGTGCAGAGGATACAATATGCTTTCATGCTTCACAGGTATGCCCCATATTTGATATAGATTTGAACACATTCCGCATGGCCACCATAAAACTGTGCGGCAGAATCAGAATTGGTATAAATTGTCGTCCAGTTAAACCCAAAAGACCAAAACTAAATAGCCTTCACAGAAGGAAAACTTATTAGCAGCTGTATACATCAATGTTTTTTGACCATTAACCCCGACACACAAACTGCATGGTCCTTTGTGTGGGCTCTGCCAGATGCTTTTGTATGTGAGCTTTTGCCAACCAATCCTCCAACCTTGAGCTCTTATTATGTGGAGAATAAAGAGACGGCATAGATGGAAGTCATGTTGAGGGTCTGACTGAAGGTGCTGTGAATAAAAAAGAAGATAGGAAATAGAGAGCGAGAGACAAAAAGGTAGATGATTTCTGGTTAAATATGAAATAAATAGCTGTGATGTTCTGTCTTAAATCAGATCACAGATATAATGTATCTTCACTGGTCTATATAAAGCAGCCTCATCCACAAATTTGGGCAATTAAAAAAAAATGTGTCTTCCATTTACTTTGACTTTTATTTCATTGCAGAGAATATATGTTTCCTTTTTGACAATTTTTCAAATTCAACTTCATTTCCTATGTTAATAAACCATTTCTGCATGTTGGGCCTGCGACACATACCACAGGAACTTATCACGAAAGCAATTTACACCTAGTAATGAGGTTTAAAAAAATGTACGATGTGATTTCAAACAGGTGATGCCACAATTATATTTAATCACGATTTGGTACAAAAGCAGTATCAAAGTAAAACTAAGCATTTGAGGAGCAAATATGGGCAGAGGATCTCCAGTTTGCATAAGGAAATAATTGCAATGTTTAAAAACAGTGTTTCTCAAATAAATATTGTCAGGGATAACTAAATATGCTTATGGCCAGAAGCTTCTGTGGGCTCAGGGGCAGCTAGGATGGACCATCACACAGTGGAAATGTGTATTGTGGTCAGATGAATCAGTAGTCCAGATCTACACTGCTCACGAAAATATGAGCTAATTTTTTTAGCAGTTTATATTTAGCCCAGTACTAACCAAAAATTGACTCTGCCACAACTTTCTTTAGAATGTTTCAGAGACCTGAACAACAAATTAAATATATTTATAGCAGCATTTAGCAGATGCCCTTATACAGAGCGACTTACAATTCATAGTCTTACAATCCAAGCAATCGTGGTTTAAGGACCTTGCTCAAGGGCCCAGCTGTGGCAACTTGGCAGAGGTGGGATTTGAACCCTTGACCATCAGGTCCAGAATCCAGTACCTTAACCGCTAGGCTACTACAGTCCACATGAAATGAAGTTGACCAGACCAAACACGACAGATCCTGGGTTCATTCATACAGTAAAATAAATGTCAAAAGTAAATGTAAGAAAAACGTCTGTATTTTTAACTATTTGCATTTTTTATATCTTCTCGTTGTTTTCTGATTTGGAGGTTGCAAATGTAAGTCTGATAATAGCATTATTATATTATATATGATACTTAATGGTTTCTTAAAGTAGACAGGGTTAAGAATTGTACATTTATAAACGGTGTATTGATGTAGCAGATAGTGATCCAACAGTTAGAGGAGGGCACAGATTGCTTATATGGCAATGAACCAGATCAGGAAGTGAGTGGACAAAATTCCAACTGTGCAATGGAGTACCCCATTGAGATCTCTCTTGCATAATAGCACTTCCTCTCTCATTACAGGTCACATCAAACCACAGCGTAACCAATAACATTCTCCAGAGCCTATGATTCATCCAGCTCTCAAACCTTCAGATGTCAGATCACTCCTGACTGGCTTTACTTTCCCAATTATGAAATGGGAACAAGTCATTATGAACAGATCTCAATCTAAGGCAGTGGTATTCAAAAGGGCTGATGATGTAATTCAGCTCTAGTGCTTTTTCAAGTCAGCGCACTTCATTTGTAACGCTTCAGTACTGGTTTTTATATTTGGCGCATTACTCAATATATTCATAGATCCAGTAGACAGTTTATCTGTCCTTTCACAAAATAAACTTTCTAGATCTTTTTTTGGTCTGTCCTGTCATTAATTCTGGCCACCACCCTAGCCTGAAACCTAAAGCAGGATTGCAATAGATCGTTTACAGACAAGTTTTGTATTTATACTGGCAAACACTAATTGCTCAATGACATTGCTCACTATTCTCACTAATCACGATAAAAGAAGATGGCGCACTATACACTCTACAGAACGGAGGTGCATGTTTGTCCTCAGTCTTTTCTAATAATAAAAATGATGCGTTTCTCTTTCTGAAGCATGTCAGCAACGCTTTTATCTAGGAGAAGTTGGTAAGATAGGAAGTTGGTACGATCTTGGGACATCTAGATGCACAATGAGAATATGTACTAGACTGAGTGCAGGTCCAGTACAAGGCATCATACTCACTTGCACCTAAGGACCGTTTAGATGAATCGGTCAATCTACTGAAAACCCTCTTATGTAAAATAACTATGTTATGTAAATGTCATGCATCCAGGATGATCATTGTTCTCAGAATATGTTCATTCCCTCACCTGTGTGCCCGTACAAAGAAAGAGTCTTGATGCTTGCCTTCCTTTGATCTCGAGTGAGTCTTTGGTCCGCTTGAGTCTTAATGGGTAGGTGATACAGAGCAATGTTTGACTCGAGCCTTAAATCAGGTATGGACTGGTTAATTTCTGGCTTTAACACCCAACCCAGTTAGAAGGTCCCACCAGGACTTAGACCTAATGTGTTAGACCACTGTGCCACACACATTAAGAGACTATTTTAGAGGGAACACAGTGTTGAGCGCAGAGATTAGAGTACATTTGATATTTTGTCTAGGAGAACTGCAGAGATTCTTATTTTCTTATAATTTAACATATGTAGACATATAGAGAACATAAGAGAGCACTGAATGTTGTACCATGTATGCTTTAGACCACCTTATTTATCCACTGAAAAAAACTGGAAGTACTCTGAATGATACTGATAAAGCAGTCCATGCCAGCCCTGATTACAAGGATGTGAAAAAGCAGAAATCATGTATTTGTAACTAAATGGTTGTGGTTTACCAGAGCACCAGAACGCAACTACTGTCTTACGATAAAATCCCTGTCTGCCATTACTGTTTTGGTAAACCAACAATCACAACATAATCTTACTCCCACACTGACAGGACTGCAGTAGCTCCACTTGAATCGAGGTGAAACGTTGCCATCTGATGGTTAAAAACCACAATGAATTTTAAGGAAATTAAGAATTACAAGACAATATGAACTATTTAACTATTTAAATATAACTATTTAATTAAATAATATTTTAAAGGGGGCAGCATGGTGGCTTGGTGGGTAGCACTACTGCCTCACAGAAAGAAGGGCCTGGGTTTAATCCCAGGGTGGAGCGGCCTGGGTCCTTTGCGTGGGTTTACTCCAGGTACTCCGGTTTGATCCCACAGTCCAAAGACATGTGTGTTAGGTTAATTGATGTCTCTAAAGTGGCCCTACGTGTGTGTGTGTGTGTGTGTGTGTGTGTGTGTGTGTGTGTGTGTGTGTGTGCCCTATGATGGATTGACACCTCGTCTAGGGTTGTTCCTGCCCTTGCGCCCAGAGTTGCCGGGTGGGCACCAGCTGGCCCGTGACCACATGTGGATTAAGTGGAAGATAATGAATGAATATTTTTAAGGAACATTGAAACTGAGGCGGTCGATCAGAAGGTGATCATAAACCTACTGTATTAATTTGAATCACAACGTAAATGTGATGGAACTGAATGTGGCATGATTCAGAAAATAATGCAAATTATAAACAATTGGTGCTAAGATTGGAGGAAAAGTACTTTCTATGAAGTGTAAATACAGAGACTCACTTAATGCAAACTGAAAAAAAAACACTATTATAAATATTTTTAAGCATTCAGTTTATTGTAACTTTGTCGGTGATCAAACATACCCTACGATAAATATCTGAAGAACTTGACTACACTTCTTAAAATAATGCTGAGTTAAGGCTCTACCTCAAGGGACTTCCTGTACCCTACATAGATATGCACTTTGCAATTGTTTACTGAATTAAAGTTCCCCTGTTATTCACCACTCTTATCCCAAAACTGGGATAAACTTTATTTCTGGCACTGATAGAATCGTAACAGGTGCTATTTAGGATTAAGATCTGGGGATTGTGAAGACCAGGGCAGCATGGATAATGTGCTGGACATTCCTGGAGCCAAGCCATGAACATATAACACTTTCAGATTGGTACATAGTCCTGCTGAAAGTGTCCTTCCTCCATAATGTAAATCACTATCATGAACCTCTGTAAGCTCTAATGTAAAATGTCAACCAACAAGTTGACATCAGATGACCCAGGTTGTGCACATAAAACATTTACCACACCACAACTTACCTCCACCAACCTTAACTGTTGATACCCGACAAGAAGGGTAAATCGATTCATGTTGCTTTCATCATATTCTGACACACCCATCAGCATGGTGCTATGGAAATCTCTATTCATCTGACCAGGCAAACTTTATCCACTGCTCAATTATCTATTTTTACTCCTGAATGCTGGAATCACTCAAGCTGGTGATTTGATGTTAGTTGGAGCACTAGCATTGTATTTGGCTGCATTTTGCCTGACTGTTCACTACCTGTTCTTCAGGATTGCACTTTTCCAAACAATTCTTGGTCTACACTTGACATTTCATGAGACGGACAGTTTTTTTGTACACTGACCTAGCCTAGTCTAGCGCAGATGACCATGCCTCATTCAGATTTGTTCAGTTCGCTAGTTTTTACCATTCTAATCAGGATAAACAGCAAGTTTGCTCATTTGATTTTATGCTGAATATCTATTGTAATTATATGAGATGATCCCAGTAGAATGTTGTTTTTAATCATGGTCTTACCAGCATTCGGGCTCTGGGTCGATTCAGGTGGTGAAATCATCAGGCTGTGATGAAAAGTAGAACCACTTTGATTAAAGAACACCTGAATGGCTCACACACATCCTCTGCAAATTTCCCTCTTTATCCATGTTAAAAGTCTAACATAAATTAGTTAACTGGCTAAACATTTGTCCCAAGTACTGTAGATAACATAACATCTTACAATGATTAATTATTGTCAGTACAATATGAACAGGATAAATGTTATCCTATCCTTGGGGGCTCATGTTGCATGACTTGGGGTGAATATGTTTAGTCCTCTGACCTCTCATCAGGATATTCAATTCTTTTCTTCGTCCTTACCTCAACATCTCTTCTCCATTACTCACGCTTATTTCTGAATGCTACTGGATAAGCATTTCCTCTTGCACTTAAGGCAGTACTGTCTGCAATTTTGTGCAGCTATTTTAGCCCCGGCTGAATTGAATTTAAAAGTATAAAAAACTTAAAGACCTGCTATCTTTTTAAAGTCTTTTAATATACTACTCACATAAGTTGGGAAGTATTTCAAAAAATCCTCTAATAAATAATCCCCTATTATTTGTGAGCAGTGTAATATTGATCAACTGGTTTCTAAAGCTTTCCTTCTCATTGTAACGCAAAAAAGCTTCATTATTAGAACAAGGTGCACATTAGCGCCATCTGGTGTATAATACCGCAAAGTGCTGTGTATGTAGTGGACACTTTCTTTTATATACAGTACTTTTTTTTTTTATAAAAACAGTGTTCCAATTCATTAAAACATAACTGACAAAACTAAACCATTTACTGTGCATACCTTTAATTACTACATTACTGAATTTGTTACATACATGCAAGTTGTGGTAGAGTACTTTAATGGCTCAATTATATAATGTCTTATATTACAATAAATTAAACTGCAATATATTGCGAATAAATGTAGAATATAATCAGAACATTTTTATATGGCACACTGAAAAATATATATTCTAATTACAGTCACAATGTTGGCTGGTTAGCACATTTGTAATGTAACTATGCTGTTTTGATAACTTATTTACATTTATCACAGTCCTGTCCACTGCCTCATTTTCCACATTTATGGCTCAATGTGGCTTTTCTGCAATAAATATTTATCATTCCTAAAACATTCCCAGTAGGGTGCACCAGTATTTCAGTACCAGTAACTGGTAGTCACGTGGTTGTGTGCAGAACCGAATCTTCTGATGTCACTGGTCATGTGATCACTGTGGCCCAACTCAAGCATTACAGTGATTCATTGCAATGGGTGTCTTATGTGCCTTGAAGCTTCAGATTCAGGGGTAACATCATTACCCTTTTCAGTTATATATCCATTAATATCAATTAATAAAATAATGAGCATTGATTTGATGGTATAACTCCTAAATCTCTTTAAATTGGTTTAAAGCGCAGGAGCTGATATATAATACACTAACAACACACTTTCTATTTAACTCAAGACCATGACTAATAAACAATATTCATTAAATAATGCAAATATATGTTGTATGTTTTTATCCATTTAGTGTATATGATGTATGTGTTTGTCTGGGTTGGTACTGTGGTAGCCTAGTGGTTAAGGTACCGGACCTGATGGTCCTGGGTTCAAATCCCATCTCTGACAAGCTGCCACAGTTGGGTCCTTAAGCAAGACTGTTAACCCACCATTGATTGGATTGTAAGACTGTATGAGTTGTAAGTCACTCTGGATTAGGGCGTCTGCTAAATATTATAAATGTAAATGTCTGGGGGTTTATGTCATATGTTGAAATGGGTGACATGCATAACTTTTCGAAATGTATACAGATTTGTTGTTTCTTGTTAGGTCATCAATAAACATATTACAAATAATAATAATGCAAAGATATCCAAAATGTTCTACCATCTGACAGGTACTTAACCCCATTACATTTAGAAATGTTTATGTGAAGGGTTCAAAGCATTGTACAATGTAGATATTTTTGTAGGGTACCTTAGAGATACAAAAACTGTTTTTATATCAAACTTATTGCTAACAATGTTGAAAACTTGAAATAGAAAAGCCCATATGTCTATTAAAAATACTAAAATAAAGACAGAGAAACTTACCCCAGCCGTTCTGAGGACTTTCATCATGCCACTTCTTGTAAATAATCTAAATAAGGTCTAAAGGAACAAACTGTTTTTATTGGGAGAACGGAAAGTTGTTGCATTACAAAGTGAAATGATACAAAAATGAGACAATGAGTAAACACCTTAGTATAAAAAGATTTTTTTTCCAGAAAAAAAGTGTTTTCAAAAGGGCATCTTAAATCAAATAAACCAAATATCTTTCTATATCTTTATATAATAATGTTTCCAAAAGTCATTGTCTATATGCTGTACCCTTCCAAATGTTCAACAGTCATCACTCGGATCACTCAGTCATATCTCGAAAACTTAAGATCAGTCCCCACATTTCAGTGTATTTATCACAGCAGCTGGATCAGTAGACCCAATTGCTGCTAATTAAAACTAATTAAACCATATTGGCACATAATTATCAGACATCACTAAAGGTTACTCTTTGAAAGATAAAATGTCTTCTATCTTCACCCAAGGCTAAATATTTTGAATTATATTTTGGATTTTCAGGGGAAAAATATTTCACACATATCAGCATAAAGCAATTTTTTAGGCTAAATGTTACTATTTTAGAGTCCCATGAGCCTGTAGAGTATGATAAATCACATAGACACAGCATGGACCTGCAAGGTCTGGTAAAACAGCCAATGGGCAAGTATCCAAAATCTTGCTTACACTGCCATCTAGTGACTAGTCACTATAATATAGCGGTGGTTTTTCGTCCACACGCAAAACTGGTTGCAGTCTAATGCCAGCAAGATTTTACAGAATTTTAAATACCTTCTTGATGTATTGCTTTGCTCTGTCTTCAAGTGCCCAATCAAGTCTTGGTAAGATTTAGGTCAGGTGGCAGTGGAGAAAAATCCATGACAGACAGCACTCCTTGATCTTCTTTAGTCTCCAAAAAGTTTTTGGAAAAGTAAAAAAAAAATTGAGATTTGAGATGTATGCAAAATAGAAGCGTCTTCAGTAGTGTGTCAGTCTTGTTCTCAAATGTGTGGCCCCACTGTATAGGCTGTCAACATTAGAAATGTTACTTTTATCAAATTTAAACCACATTTCACTTTTTCACTTGGTAATATAGATGAAGTTGGACAAAGGCCATATTTATTTCGTCATTCATCAATATGGAGACGATTTCAAACGATAGCACTGACTTTTTTTTTTGCAAGTTACATTGTTTCTGCCAGGACACCATTAATGACACTCTTTGTTCAGAAATTAGACTTGCCTGTCTCCATGTTGTCAGTGCTCACATGTCTTCAATTAGCTCATGAATGGTGGCTTTGATGATTGAAATGGAGTTTTAAGCCTCTGTTAATTATGCACAATGGCAAAGACAAGACAGCTGTCTGAGCAGACTAGAAATTTTATCATCACCTAGCATAAAGTGTCTAACGAATCTCCGAAGACCTTGACATCTCGGCTTTAAGGGTTTGAAACATTATGAACCTGTTTACTACTCATGGAAGTCAAGAACCTTCCAGGAGGCATCGGCAAGAGAACAATGGATGAGTGCCACATTTCTAACAGCTTTTAAATGAGTCTAAGAAACCACTTACAACATCTAAACATCCAACCTCAGTCTAAGCAGAACATATCTGGTGTGATTTTAATCGTACCACATGCTGAACACTGAACAAACAAAAGCTGCAGCTGGGACTGCGGTAGCCTAGCGTTTAAGGTACTGGACTCTGGACCTGAATGAACCTAATGGTCCTGGGTTCAAATCCCACCTCTGCCAAGCTGCCACAGTTGGGTCCTTAAGCAAGACCCTTAGCCCACCATTGCTTGAATTGTAAGTTGCTCTGGATAAGAGCATCTGCTAAATGCTGTAAATGTAAAAGCTCTATTGGGAGAAAGGTCAAGGAGAACCCCATCATTTTAAAAAGAGCACCCTAACTTTACCAAAACTTACATAGGCAAACGGCAATTCTGTTGGAAAGACATTGTATGGACAGATGAAACCAAATGCAAGCTATTTGGCCAGCATAATGTTCATATATGACAAAACAAAGCCTGTAAAGAAATCTGCACCTTACCTACATCGAGGCATGGTGGAGGATCCATAATACTATATGGCTGCTTTGCTGCCCTGGAGACTGTTATGGAATGTGTGTTACAGAAACAGCTGATGAATTTTAGAGGGAAATGTGGTCCCAAGTATAAGAAAAGTAGGTTTGAGAAAGCAAAATATCCAAAAGTACACAAGAATGGTTCAGAAGGGGGAAAGAAATGACAATTTAAAACCATCCAGCGATGAATTCTGAGCTCGGTCCAGCTCAAAATTGAAAATGCTACCAAAAAAGGGAACCATGCAAACATTTAAACAGTTTGATAGAATTACAGTAAAAGAATTTACTATAAAACTGTTTGGATGCGGTCTTTTTGTTGCCAAATAATATGCAACCAAGTATCAGACAATGGTGTCTTTAATCCTGTCCATGTCCTATATTAAGGTTCTTTGTTAAAATGAGTGCCTGGGTGTTGACAGGTTGACTTTTTGTTTAATGTGTTTGGACATTCAACATACTGACTTTTTTATACTAAACATTTAATGCTGACAATGTTTACCACAGCGTTTATCGCTATGCTCATTACTGTGTGACAGTATATTCTGTCACTAAAACAACATGTTTACCCCTACAGACAGAGGAACCACCCCAACACAATGAGGAAGTAGGGCTCAAATGCAAAAAATCTAGAACAGTTTCAGAAGTTTTCATTGTTACACACTTTGTTACAGGCCAAGAGAGTGTCACTGTTGTAGTTTGTGTTTTTATCGACCGTTGATCCTGTTTTGTCCAAGCTAAGTCTAATCTAAACTCTGTATGAAACGAACTTGAGTGTTAGCAGTGCTCCAAATGTTTATTTACATGAGACGCTGAATAGTAGTTAGAGAACCATGACCCACCACAGAGGGGACGCTTTACATCTCAACAACAGGAGGCAGTATAGAGCATTCACCAACTCTGCCTCCCCTCCCCCACAATACTGCTGCTCTGCGGACAAAACTGCAAGGGCCTCTATTAGCCAGGCCTTCCTAGAGCCACACACACAGACAGACAGACCGACACACACACTTCTAAGAGGGGGAGGGGGTACATTCTCAGACTTTCCTCCATTTCTAGGCCTTTCTCTCTGCAAATAAAGCATCTACAGACCCAAGACAACACAGCTTACACAACATACACTAACCGGACATGCACTCCCCATGACATACAAACACTATTCATTGAGACAGAAAATCAGCAGAATAACAAGGGGTACTATGAATGTTTTACTCTCACAGTACCTATGCATCTAATAAACAAGACACTGATTTTGGAAATTACATAATTTCAGCGAAAAAAAAAAAAAAAAAATTACCGCCAATTTCTTTCCTGTAACAAGCAATATTAGATGAAAACACAGCAAGTGTTGCTGCACTCATTGCCCAATGGATTAGTTCCACTTCTCATATACCGTACATGCACATTGTACTTCTACCATTTCAGGCTGTATGTAGTCCATCTGTTTCTCTGTTCTCTACTGATCAGGACCACCACAGATCATGTACAGATCAGGGTGGTGGATATTTTTCACAACTGCAGTGACATATCAGTGCTGGTGTAGTGTTTAAAAAAAAACAGCGTGTGTAACTCATTGTGCACTCGTTCAGACACATCTCAGGGTGATTACTGATGAAAAATGGACCAACCAAGAAAGCATCCAGTAAGTACCGATGAAGGATTAGAACACAAATGTGCAACAACAGATGTTACTGTCTCGGTCTCTACATCTACAAGGAGAAGCCATGTGGTAAATTTGCCTAATAGTGCACAGTAAGTGAACAGTGTTTAAAAACTCCAGCAGCGCTGCTGTATTTTGTCCAATTCCATGAGCAAAACACACGCTAACACCACCACCACATTAGGTGCCACTGAAGTGCTGAGAATAACTTAACCACCCAAATAGTACCTGAACCTGCCTAAGGTACTGGACTATGGACCAGAAGGTCCAGGGTTCAAATCCCACTTCTTCCACAGTTGGGTCCCTGAGCAAGGCTCTTAACTCACAGTTGCTTGAATTGTAATACTGTAATAATTGTACATCACTCTGGATAAGGGCATGTGCTACATGATGTAAATGTAAGGCCAGACTTTTTAATTGCTTGTTCCTCGGATGTCCCTACTTAAGAATCTACTGAGTAGGGAGGAAAATATATATATATGTAAATCTTAATTTTTTTATCACTTTTCAATTTCTCGAGGACTATGTAGAATCAATACAAGAAAAATATTTTTTTTATTTAAAAATAAAATGTATTTAATCTACAATTAAATTAAAGTGAATCTGGAAAAAAAAATTAATGTACAGAACAATACCTAGCTAAAAAAAAAGGGTTTTTCTCTTGGAATTTCAACCATTAGTACTGCGGCGGATCCGCGAAATACCAAAAAATATATAGATTTATTTGTATTCTTCAAATATGATTGTCGGCAGATCCGCAAAACGAGCAATAAAAAAAATAGTCTGGCCTAAATTATAGTAAAGGGGATTATCAACGTATGTAAAAAAGCAGATGGACTACCGTCCAGAATTATGCATCTACATGGTAAATGGAGCTAATAAAAATTAAATGCAGAAAATGAAAAAATGAATGCACTTAATCACCTTAATAATTTTAATATTATTTAAAATGTCATTGATGCCATTTAGAGTTCTCTGACAGAGGGCTGACAATGCATTGCAGTTACCAAAATAAATGTTTTTTTTAACACAACAGACTAAGTATTTCTACTAAAACCTTCATCATATGCAAGCTGTTCTCATGGTTGCCTCGTGACAGTGTGTTAGTGTTTATGTGATGGAAGCTGCCACACCACAGAACTGAGCAAAGACTATCAGGGAAGTGTCCAAAATAGTTCACACCCTCAGTTTTGTTCACTATAGGCTAATAGTTTTATATATATAGTACACTGATTGTGGGAAGCAGTGATTGTAGGCCCATTTTCAACACCATGCATAACTATAGCTTTTTCCCAGGGTCAAAGCATTGCCATTGCATAACAGCATTACATAAAAAGTCATCAGGATATTAGTGTTAAGATGCACTGCTCAACATTAGGGGGCATTTCATTAGAAGATATTTTATTTTTGATATTACCTTCGACAGCCTTACCTAAAGCCCATTTATGTCAATGTAATACAATTTAGGAAAATTAAAACAGGATAGGGTTTTGTTCACCAAGGTTGAAGGTTGACCCTAGACAGGAAAGATCAAAACCAAGGCGCAAGTGATATTTGTAAATGGGTCTAACATGTTTTGATTACACAACACTATTGATACTAGGTAATATCATCAGCATTAAGATTATCTCCACATAAGTAGAAGTCACAAAAAAAGCAAGAGGCAATACATCCAAGATACATCTTTGTGTCTGTTGGCACCCACTGAATTCCGGATAAGACTTTAGACCCTACCCCCACAACACTAACTCATTGTGATAGGGTAAAACAGGGTGCTTTGCTCAAACCACTTCACATAGTCCGAGACAATTCCCAGACAGTAAACTGGTAAAAATGCATCCATCTCTCAGCCACACCACTATCAAAGCCCTGTTCGATACTAATCACACACATCATCGATGTCCTTCCCTGGATAATCTGCCAATCAATGATTAACATATCAATTACTAACCACAAATTACTTCTAAACGAAGCAATCACATACAGGGGTTAGACAATGAAACTGAAACACCTGTCATTTTAGTGTGGGAGGTTTGTGATGTATCAAGAGCCACGGT
>JAVSBV010176867.1:0-13464 GCA_033117975.1 Parotocinclus spilosoma | reverse complement strand
TGTGTGTGTGTGTGTGTGTGTGTGTGTGTGTGTGTGTGTGTGTGTGTGTGTGTGTGTGTGTGTGTGTGTGTTTATATCTAGCCTGGTGCCTGAGGAACGAAGGAGTGAGTTCTGTTCTACTGGGAACCTCCAACCCAGAACAGCTTACTGAAAACCTTGGGGCCATTCAGGTCAGCACAAACACACGCATACACTATAATAAAGAGTTGGAAACACCTACTCATTTTTATTATCTTATATATGCAAAATTATACCGATCAAGTTTAAAAGTTTGACAAGCTTGATTGGCACAACAGCTTTGTTTGCTGTCCCAGCACTGAGGTGACCCGGGTTCATGACCCTCTGGTAAGAAAGACTCTCTACATACCGAATGTGAAAAAGCGAACATGGAAATTTAAAATATTCAGCACAGTGAAAAATAAACAAACAAGACAACAACTCGTTTTCTTCAAGTGATGACAGTCAAGACATCCTTTTACTGCACAAAGAAAATATTGGGTACATCCAATTTGGGACATAAGAAATTAGCACGTAAGTTTCACCATCTCAGGCGAGAACTGAAACTTCACAATACAATCTTTATTAAACTGTTCCTAAAGATTTTGAATAAAATGGCCTAAATATATATATATATATATATATATATGTATAAAACAACATTTCTGCTGTCTGAGAAATCAAGTTTGGTGTGGAAGATTCCGTCATTATACATGAACACGAATAAAATGACTGTAGTCCAAATAATTCAAACTAAAAACGTAATAGTAATGGCCTTAAGCCTTCCACATTTACACATCATCCAACATCCTCTAAGCTTTGCTGCAAAATGATTCCTAAATTCCTACTGATGTACATCCCTATAAGCATTTTTCCATTTTCCTCACTCAGGTCCTGCCGAAGATGACGTCCCATGTGGTGTCTGAAATCGACCACATACTTGGAAATAGGCCCTACAGTAAGAAAGACTACCGCTCGTAGGGATTGAGTCACATCCCTCTAGTGTGTTACCTCATCTCAGCACCTCTCTCCTCCTCTTCCTGCTGGTTTTGGTCTCTCGTGGGAGTCTGAAAGAGAGGAGCCTGGTGCCCTGTTTGTGCATGCCCCCTCACTAACTCTGCAGTCATGCGTCACCATGGCAATAACCCCCATTAAATGAACCCAAACCACCATACAGCAAGGGAGCATAGTGCTCTGAGAATTTCACAGCTACGCCCCATAATGCCTCCTCTGAATTTGGTGTCCTGACCCCTGCTTAGTGAGCCAAACGAGTTAGAGAATGGAGATGTGGAGCATGTTGCACTCTGCTGTTCATAAGAAGTACTGCATTGTTTTGAAAAAAGAAAAGATGCACAGGTGATGCCAATGTGGCCTCCCGTTAAGTGCAGTGCCTGTTTAATGCATTACCAATTGCAGCGTTGAAAAATGAAGGCCTGTCTTAGTAGAAACGGATCACATATATTTATTTTGCAAGGTAATGTTTGGCTTGTGAGCTATTAGAGTAGGAGCAAAGCCAGATAATATTCCAGCTAGCACACCAGCCTATCTATTGCTATATGGTAACTCTTCAAATATATAAGTAGTGCAGCATAATGAGCACAGTGCATATACTGCTCTTCCTAGGGTTTCTTTTGATTTTGTATGCTTAACAGAGTGTAGCTTGTTGAGATTTTATTATTCCTCTGTTTTCAAGTTGATGAGTAACTTGTACATTTTTCCATTATGGTTGAAAGCCATATTCTATAGGGCTGTATATAGACTTATTAACTATAATGAATGCTGCTCAAGCCTAAGGGATTACAGCAGCATTTTTGTACCTAATCTCTGTTCACCACACCTGTAGCACTTGAGCAGTTACTACAAACAACAATTTTGATATGCATGCCTGTACTGAGAATATGAAATGTCCCCTAATTTTCATGAGCAGTGTAACTGAACTCTTTGTCTCACTTACAATGAGCAGCTATTGAATTTCACCAATAAATGCTAAAAAATGTAACTCAGTGGAATGCAGTGCATAGCCAGCCAAGTCATTAAGGAAACTCCAAATGTACCACTCCATTAGGCTTATTTGAACCTGTTTGAAGTCCATCCTCTGTTTCTTTGCCAGAAAATGGTCTATTACTATGTGGGTAGACCTTCATACGATATTATTCTGTACATTCTATTATATTGTTCTGTACTTTCTATTCTGTTCTGTTCTGTACCTCTTCTTAGACGCTTAAGAAAAACCTGACTGCATGTCACTGATAACTACATTCAAAAACAACAACCATTACACTTCAACAATAAACTTAAATGTTTTTTGGAAACTGTCTGAAGACTGAAGACACCTTGAAGAATTCATTAGAATATGCTACATAAAAGTTCCTCTCTCTGTATAAAAAGGTGGGTTATCGCTTGAGTAGCCTAGCCAAAAAAGACAGATGCTTTGCTTGCATGATGCTGTGTAATCATGCTTCTCTATCTAAACTTTAGATTGCACTATTATAATGGATTACTAGTAGGGCTGGATCTAAATATTCGGATATTCGTTCGTTGAGTAGTTAATCAGTTTTTAATTCTGTTAAATTATTCATTTTATTCCTCCATGAGTCCAAAGACCATTGTACCAGGGTAACAAGCACTAGCATCATTAGCAAAATGCTAATCGCCGCACAACAGGGCGAAACTGCAAAATTAGGGGATATTTCATTAGGATATATTTTATTAGAGGATATCTCAAAATGAAATATTTTTGTGAGCAGTGTAATAACCATGGAGAATAAAATGTCAGTATGTGGTGGCGCGGCAATTAAGGTACTGGACTACTGACCTGAAAGACCCAGAATGGCAAAGCTGCCACCATTGAGTAGAACAGGGCCTTCTCTGTTTAGAGAAACTAAATATTGCACATTTAAATCCAGAAAACAAGCCCACTCACTGTTCAGTTCAGTTCTTCAGAGCTGCATCATTCATAACCGTAATTCAT
This sequence comes from Parotocinclus spilosoma, assembly GCA_033117975.1. Taxonomy (NCBI): domain Eukaryota; kingdom Metazoa; phylum Chordata; class Actinopteri; order Siluriformes; family Loricariidae; genus Parotocinclus; species Parotocinclus spilosoma. The sequence continues at coordinate 10,496 of JAVSBV010176867.1, read as the reverse complement.
AAACACGTTCTACAAAAAGTGTTACTCCTCTCCATTGCATTTACAGCCTTTAGTAGACAATCTTACTCTTAAAAGGGCATCAATCAAGGGCTCAACGGTGACGATGCAAGGATTTGAATTTACACTGTTCGCAAAACTTTATATTTCATTATGGGATATTTTGATTATGAGATACTTTATGGGACATTTTGGCATATCCCCTAATTTCGGTGAGCAATATATTATATTCTGATAGTGATCCAGAGCCTTAATTACTGAGCTCCATGGAAACAGGTTTTCTCTGTAAGAAAACATGTTGAAATTTCTGTTTGTGGTAATCACACATATGCTACACCAGAGGACGACTGTTCACATAAAGTGGGATTTTTTAATTATGATTATTATCATTGTTGTTTCGCATTGCCAGAGGTTTTTTATTTCACAAATACATGTAGTCTTTTGCAAACGTTTGGCTACCCCTGATCAGATAACATTTTAACAGATAGATTAAAGAAAAATAACAGACCACAAAATCAGCTACAGTAAATAACACTGAACTACTTAAAGAAATTAAAGATAGAAATAAAGGAAGTGACTTTTAGCTGCTACTGTACAAGAAATTTACTGAGGTTGCGGCTACTGTCAAGAGCACATTAGTAAATGTTGACAGACAGGATGCCATTACCTTTTCACATGTCAGACTAGTTTCATGTTTTCCAATATTTTCCAAAATGTCTGCATTTGAATTTGCAGAAATATCACATTATGCTTATTCTCTAAGAATGCTAAGAGCATAAAAAATTTAAGAAATTTCACCAGTGATGCTCAAATGTTTACAAAAGACACTCATATCTTGAAATTATTCCTCTGTAAAGCACACTTTATAATACCATCATGCAACACCAAGTTTCTGTTAGTCTGGTAATGTGGAGTTTTTATGAGGTTTATTCATATACTGGATATGCATATGAGTTCATCATGTTGTGTTGCTTTAGCTCACCTCAGGAATGAGTGCCTTGATATTAACCTGCTTGCCTGGCCCAGGTCATCTGCAATCTTTTATCTATATGAGAAGGTAGGATGTGTAATAAATGTAAAACTACCGGCCATTTCATTTGGTACACCTTGCTAATGCCAGGTAGGACCCCCTTTTGCCTTCAGAATTGTCTTAATTCTTTGTGGCATAGTCAGTAAGGTACTGGAAACATTCCTCAAAGATTGTGGTCCATGAGATAGCAGCATGCAGTTGCTACAGATCTGACAGCTGCACATCCATGATGTGAATCTCCAGTACCACATCCCTAAGGGATGGAAATGGAGAGTTACAATAATCAGGATAATCAGGTAGGCTGTGGTGTATTAATAATATTGGTATGCAATTGGTATTAAGGGGCCCACAGTGTGCCAAGCAAATATTCCCCACACCATTACATCACAAGCTTGAACTGTTCAGGAAGGCAGCATGAAGCAATGTTTTGATGTTTATGCCAAATTCTGACTTTACCATTCAACCAGACTCCAGGCTTCTCAAACCAGGCAATCTTCTGTTTTTCAGTAAATTGTACCCTCAGTTGCCTCTTCTTTACTGATGAGTGGCGTGTGGTGTTGTCGTCTGCTGCTATAGTCCATCTGATTTAAGGTTCGATGTGCTGTGTGTTCAGATACGCTCTTCTGAGCGTCTAAGTCTTTCCAGCACTATCAACAGTTTGAACTTTAGCAGGTCAGATTGTCCAAGTTTGTGCCATCTGATTGGCTGATTAGATATATGCGTTAGCAAGCAGTTGAACAAGTGTTCCTAATAAAATGGCTGGTGGGTGTACAGTAAATTACAGCTTTTGTCCCAAAAAACAGAAATCATATTGTTGATTAGCAATCAGCAAGATGATTAATCTGTTTTTAAAGCTTTGCAATACAGTGTGATGGACAGATCAACCATAGGGGCTGTTACTACTCTCTGGTTTAAGGTTATGCATTTTGTCCCCCAAGATCGATAGTGACTTCTGTAAATAACAAATACTATATGCTTGAAATAAAAACGGAAAAGACAACGTTTTTTGTGTGTGTTTGAATTATAGTTATATTCCAAATAGGGATAGGTCAGAATGATTCACTCCAGTAATATCCTGGGTAGGGTCAAAAGATGCAGGGAACCCTTTTATTTCAGAAACAAGTCTTTTGACCCACCCTGTACATTTATAAAAGGACAGTCAGTTATTTTTGTGATTATTTGTCATATTACTTAAGATAGACCTGGAACATTAGCACTGTATATAGTGCTATAACTGCATCCAGTGGATTACAAAATGATTGAGGTAGAGTGTCTTAGTGCATAACAAGTATGATTCACAGCTGCAGAGATCTGGGTTCAAGACCTGGCTCTGCGCTTTCCTTCAGGTACTCTGATTTGCAGATACATTCCAATATGTTTAAGTTCAGTTGCACCTGTTATTGGTGTGTTCACAGTGAGCATGTTTGGTTCAATTAAAATGAACCCTTGTGCAATTGCTGTGTTAGTGCAGTTAATTTAAACAAGAACGAATGCTGCCATCCAAAGCTTGGTGTGCACTAAACAAAGACTATAGTATTTTATGTATGAACACACCATTGGTCATATTCCAATAAATGTTATCACAACATATATAATTTGGTATACTTGTTATCAAACAAATGTAATTCTGTAATTGATTATTTTCCTCCAAAGGACAGAATGAGACACCATACCCGGTTCCTCTGGTTGTAGAAGACAAGTTGCCGGGCGATATGCCCAAACTGTTTTTTTTTTTGCATAACTAGGCTTGTATAGACACTGCTCACATAATTTAGGGGGTATTTCATTTTGTGAGCAGTATATTTTTCTTCTGGATTTGTGTGTAGGTTCTCCAGACTCTCCCACAAAACAAGATTCCTCTCCCCCTTTTGCTATATTTTGTATTGCTCACAAAAATTAGAGGATACCCCAAAATAAGTTATCCCCCCAGGTTTATTGACAAGGGGAAATGTGTGGCTTATCTTACCATACACAAAATATAAAAAACAATGTATATATGAAGGCTTTGATTACTATGGGGTTCAATTGGTCTAACAGAATTTCTCAATATACGAAAGAATCATGTTGCATAGAAAAGTTGGAGTTTTAGTGTAGTTCCCTTAGTATGACATACCTCAAATCCAGTATTTTAATCATTACTCTGATCCCATCTCTCTGGACTGTAGCAGGACCATGTCCTTGCATACGTAGACTGTTATTCCATTTGTAATGTCATTTCATTGTGTACATGTCCTACTATAAAAGGGTGCCTCAAGAAAATGCCTCTACAAGCAAAACCTTTGGCTTCACTGTTACATTGGTTGACTGCATCTATTCCAACAACTGTGATCTCATACAATCTCACTATTCTAACCAATTTGCTGAGGTGATGGCATCAGCTACTAGAGTTACCAACAGCTGCTTGACAAACTTTGCAATATATTGCCCATCTGTCTAAAGACACAGCTCTTTCTTGGGCACAAATTCTTTTGAATCACACCTTCGTCCTTCACCTTAGTTCTCTGTTCTTTAAAACGGTCAAAATGACGACGCTTCTCCTAGTTGTAAACAGACTTTTATGCTAAATGGCTAGCTAGCTGTATGCCATTCTACTCTTCTACTACATTCTACTAAACTTCCTTTGATGCGCTGCCTTTTGATGCGCTACCGCTGTTGTTTAAGCCAAGCTATACAGTATGACAGTATATGCAAAATTCATTTTGTATGAGATGAACCGGTATGCCCACTACTGGCAATCGGTAAGCAAACCAGTACTGAAATGCAACAGTTTATAATTGTACACTTTGGTTTGGACCAAATAACCCAAACTAAAACTATAGTCGCACCCTAAATGTGTTGAACACAGTGGTGTGCATGCCTATTTTCACCTGTTTGGGTTCTGCTTTGTGCCCTGTGCTGCCAGATAGACCAGCTGTTGTGTGAATTTTGCATGTGGTCTGCATGTGTTTAGTGTACATGCCCTTCAAACCACATCCATCAACACTTCAGAATAAACCACAGCAATGTCAGCCAAAAATGAAGAGGGTTGCTTCTGGTTGGGTTAGCTTTCATTTATTGGTATAAAAAGTGAATGGTGAAATTTGCTGACCTCTCAGCATCTGTTGATCATTAATTTCCTAAGAAGTCCAAAACTCATTTATAACATCAGATCCAGCAGATTCACCCCAAAACCCATCCCACCCAGCACCCCAATCTCTCAGTCGTTCAATCCCCGTCTTCCTAAGTTCCTGCCTCTCTTTCACTTTGATCCTGTAGACAGCAAGGCAATGAGTCCAGAGGAGGCACTGATGGACAGAATGTAGTTCCTGTAAAAAAAATTAATTAAAAAAGTTCAACGAATTAAATAATTGAAAATACTCGTTGGTTATTGAAATGGTTATTTCGTTAGTAAGGAACAGGATCCAATATTACATATCTGTGAGTGGCAAAATTAGGTCAACATCTAGGAATACCAGTTAAATTTAAATATGAAATTAGAGTCAGTTGGTTCCAATCAATGGGATGATAATAAGTGTGCATCTCAGGCTAATCTTACAAATCTCCACCAATCCAGTGTCAGTATATAGACTGAATACAGTTCAACTCTAATGTTATCCTCCCTCAGGGGCAGCATGGTGACCTGACCTCAGACTCGGCTTGTGTACATGTATTTCCTGTGCTTGCTTGGGTCTTCTGTAGGCACTTAGTTTTTCTCCCACACGTACGCTTATAGTTATACTACTACTCCTGTTTCAAACAGCCATTGCTTTTAAACAAACCATCTGCAGGAGTGGTCAAACAATGACGATCACTTTAAGAGCAAGGCATGTTACTAATGTATTTGATGTCACAAAGGAATCGCTTGTTACAGAAAAACTAATGTTTTGGAATAGCTTAGCCAGTGTTCTCATCATAATGCAATAAAAATGTGATGGAAATGTTTTTATTGCCATCCAAGGATGGAGTTAGTGCAATATTCATGGCATTACACAGATAAATACTGAATCATGGAAATGCATTCTCACAATTAGATCATGTCGAATATCCGATATTTTTAGTGAGTTCCTCCAGAAAAAATTATTTAGGTGTTTGTCTTTATACAGGAGTGTTCTTATAGTAGTGAGGGAATCACATTCTAGTAGAAAATGTTTTGTTAGTAGGTATTATCTTGGTCTGTTATATATTTCATGTCTGATCTGGTATTGCTTATTGCTCTGGTGCCAATTTCATTCATCCTGCCAGTGGCTCACCAACAAGTTTTTATTTTATTTTATTTTATTTTGTGTCTGTTGATGGTTTATGGCATACTGTGATTTCCTTTTCTTTGGCCTCCTTGGCCAGTTCATTATTGGGCCAATGTCCTCAATATATAAGCAACCAGGTATTACATTTGTTTAACTGTGTTCTCTTTAACTACTTTTAAGACTTGAGAGAAAATCTGCAGTTATTAAAGAAAAGCTGACAGAAATAATTTAATTTCTCTTTACTACATTTCCCTTACATTAGACTGAAATGATTCCCTTATCACTATTCCCTACATTCTGTATAGCTCACTGTATAAACAAAGGAAACATAATTGGTGAGCACAGTAAACATTTCCCAATATTTTCTTACATGGCTGTAACGACAGCAGCTGTTTTTTTATATATACTGCTCACAATAATTAGGGGATATTTCAAAATCCCCTAATTTTTGTGGGCAGTGTACATACACAAGTGCAGCGTAACTGAGGGTCTGCCATTACATCGCTATTACATGTTAAAAAGCTAATATGCATTTGCCTATGAAAGCTTATACCATCCACTCTTCTGGTTGTGTAGAGCTAACTTAATGGAAAAACTATTACTATGTTCAGTAGTAATTATAATAGATCATAAAATTCACAATACATATAGTGCACCGTTAAAAAAACTACAATTAAAGTATGGCATAGTGTAAACAGAAAAGTAAAAGACTAGAATACAGGTTCTTACACTGTTGGGTTAAAGTTCTTCAGTAGAAAGAACGATGCGATGATGACGAGTACGAGGAACAATGTGTTGTTGTAGAAGATGGAGAATGTTGTTGCCTCATAATCTGCCACCTCGTTCTTTTTCCACAGAATCCTTTTCAGGAAAAGTCATTTAATCATTCCACATCAATAAAAATTCACTTTTTATTCATTTTTCACACGAAACCCAACCTTTCCTGGTCAGTTTCATACAGTGGATAGAGAGAGTCCGTCTCAGGACCCATAGAAGTCGCAGAACAAGGAGAAGAACCCTTCACACCCTGCTGGGACTAAATCTAAGATCACCATTGTGGTGAGCGACAGTATTAGACTAACTAATTTCTAACTTCTAACTAATACTGCTTACTGATATGTTCTGAAGTATTGTACAGAGCAAAAACTATTTCTTTAATAATGCTGACTTACTTGAATCATTCAGACATTGCTGAGTTTGATCAACTTATCAGAATATATACTGCACCTCTGGATTCAAGATAATCCCCCAGGTTTTATCACTTTTCCACAGAGTCTGCAATATTGATGTTAAACCAGTTATCTACTCACAGATGAGGTACTGACTTTACCTCTCATCCTTCTCTTTGCGAGACATCTTGCGATTATCGGCCTCAGAAAGTTTACGGGTCACCTCCTTGGAAACGGCATCTTCACGTTTCTGAGCGACCCTGAAGACACCACAAGAAAGGTCAGGTACTTCATTCCAAGCAAAACATGTTTAGCCATGAGCGTTCGAGAAAATAATGATGACAAAGCTCTTACTTGTGCTTCAGGACAAACTTGACATTTTTGTAGGCAAAGGCCACCAGATATGTGCTGACCAGAGTCATGACAGCATACAGAACTGCAGACTGGACCAAGTCCATGTGCCAGATCCTCCAGAACAGCCCTGTAGAGATGAAATTGATAACATTAATCAATATGATACATTATCAATTAAACAATTTGCCTTATACTAAACTTAAAAAAATGTTTTAAAGCTGGAAAAGAAATTAGGCACAAGAGCATTTGAAACTTTTAAATCTCAAAGATCAAAGTAAAAAAATGCAGACTTCACACATTACAAAGGGCATGGCTGCAAAAGAAGACGGTTAGGGTACTGGTCACCAATAGGGAATGTATTAACAAATTTTGAAAAGAATAATGTGACGTATAGAGACATGATTGCAGTAAGAATGAGATAAAACAACACCTGAAACAATCCATCGTTTGGTATAATCAGCCCCAAAATGCCTTTTTAACAACATTACGACGTGGTAAACACTTTACAGTAAGAGCTGGATGTCCAGAAACAATCTAAACTAATTGAACAAAACATGAACTATACTGTCTGCAACAAAATCAAAGGCAAAGAAAACAAGAAACTATGCTTTTTCTTAAAATGCATTTCCCATATTGACTCCACTTTTTCTGGGTTGTAAAATCAAGCTTCTATCAGTCCATATCAGGATCCTCATCTTAACCCCTTAAAAATACAGAGAGAGCTAAATAGCAGCATGCACAAGAGAAGATCTCAGACCCTGGACGATCTGAAGAGATTTGTAAACTCAAATTCCCTGCTCTTTATACTATAACCTCATAAAATACATGCCCCGTATAGAAGTTAGTGTTGTACTGCTCGTGGAATTTGTGTAAAACTAAGCTAATTCACCAAAAAGGTTACTGGTTACTCATCTTTACCATGGGTGCCTGTCAGACTTTAAATCTAAAGCTTACAAAACAATTACGCACACAAACAAATAAAACATCCGACATGGTTATTGTTACGATATACACCATTTGTAAACATTTCATTGTTTAAACATAAGAACTGGTTGAGTAGCCTAACTAAATCTTACCATATAAAAAAGCAAATCAAACAACTCATCCAGAACTGTTCTTTTAAAACAATGTATTAAAATAACAAAACTTGGTAAAAGAGCTGACAAATATTTTGCCGTTTTAAACCAAGAATGCCAATTAGCTATAGCATGTTAGCATGGGCAGCTAGCGACACTCACAGATTGGAATAGCAGAGACGATCAGAGCGTTCCCGTAAAACAGAGCAGTGGATTTAGCAGACAGGTTCCTGCTAAAGTCCTGCAGAAGCAGATCCTCCTCGGACTGTTGTTTATTAGCACCTTTAGGAGCCATGTTGGAGCTACAGATCAACACGAGACTAAGTGAATGAAGAGGAGTGACACGTATGTAAGTGAGGTGATATACCAAGCGCTAACGCCGCGTCAGCACTGGTATTTTACTCTACGGCTTCAGAACGGACGGCGGCCGCACAGGGACATAGTACGCAACTATAGCAGCCTTTTCCCGGCAGGGGGCCTCAGTGAACAGCAATAGGACTTTATAATCAGTGAATCCCAATCCAATCAAAGACTGTAAACGGGAGCTGGATTTACATTTACATTTCTGACATATAGAAACATTAGAACATAATTGTATTGTGTTAATTGATTCCACGATTAAATCCAGTTGTTGAGCTCTTTGTATATGAGTGTACGTTTGTATATGAAGTCGTGAGTTAGTGTTGTTCTGTGTTTATGGTTTGATAGATTTCTTAAAATGATTCAGTCTTTGTTAAACCAACAAATGTTATGTTTTTAAATGCAAATTTAATTGTGGATCTGTGGACTTTTTTGAATATCATATTAGTAGTGTGTACTGTTAAGTAACTCCTTTATTGTGAGTTTATGTTGTATTCAGAATGGTGTTTAAGAGTTTTTGTGTTTCTTGGCTTTTGATGGCTTTTTGTATGATTTGTATGATTTGTGGATGTTGCACACCATATCACTGCTCCCTCACGAGTATTGCGCTAGACTGGAAGAGACTCTAGTGCACTTAGAGCTAGTCCTCATAAAATCTAACATGTCCTCGTCATCAGTGTGCGCCACCAGCGGTCATAAGAAACAAACAAACACACAGTTTAAAGCTTGAACTGTGCTTAGAACAGTTGTAAGTGAAAGTTTTTCATGTCAACGAGTTTTCCAAAGTAGTTGCTTATTTACTGTAGGCACCCTGTATCTTAATTATTACATTATTATATTATATATTATTATTTATTATATACTGCTCACATCAATTAGGGCATACTTCAAAATGAAATATCCTATAGTAAAATGCCCCCCAATTTTTTGTAAGCAGTGGACGTATTATACCAACTGCACTATGGTTATCATTTAGAAACACTGTAGTTGCAGTGCACAAGCTTTTATTAATTTTTTTATTAAACAACCACAAGGCGTTTTGTTAATTTCATAAATAGCATTTTTTTTTTTCAAAAGAAACTTGTGAATCATCATGGGGCTGTTTATTTGTTTTTGGTATTGTATTACTGATGTTGTTCTTTTTTTACTTACACCGATTTCTGACAGTAGTTAATTAAACAGTGTTCTGTTTCTACTAAGAAAGAGTAACGCTGTCTAAGAAAATTGTATAAAAAATAAATAAAATAAATTAAAAAACATCAAACAAACAATGTTGCCACTGTATGGAAATCCTTAAAAAAACACACAGATTTTTCTTACATTTACTTTGATATTTTTTGATTGGAAAAAAGCAATAATTTCAAGTTTTGTCTGGTGAAGTTTATTTGTTATTAAACATCAATTCCGGCATTTCAAGCCAAAAAAAGTTGGGACTGTTTTTTTTTTTTATTTTAAGCATTTACAACTTTTGACCACACTTAAAAGACATTTTGGCATTCTTCCTGCAAATACGTTTTAAGATGTGCAACAGTACAGGGTAACATTTAGTCATTTCAGAATTCTCCACACATTATCTATGTGCAACAGGTCAGGACTGCAGGCAGACCAGTCCAGTAACTGTACCCTCTTCTTCTGCAGCCATTCCTTTGTCATGTGTGCTTCATGTAGTTTTGCATTGTCTTGTTAAAAAGTCGAAAGTTGAAAGATCTTAATGTACTTTTCTGCATTAACGCTGCTATCACAGAAGTGAAAATGACCTTTGCCAAGGATACCATGATAGATCCTGGCTTTTGAACTTGTTATTGATAAAAGTCTGTGCTCATTTTTGTCTTTGGTCTGGAGCACACAGCTTGGGCTCTTGGCCTTTACTCACTGAATTTGCTTCTGACTCCATTCAATGATAAAATATATTGTGTACTTTAGAGGGAGAACTATAAAATCTATCCAATATTTATAGTATTTTCCAATCTATCAAATCTTATACAGAGGCACATTATTTTGAAGCATTTCAATAATTTTCTCATGCATGTTTTTAACTGGAGATCCTCTGGCCATGTTGCTCATCACAAGCTTTTGTTTTTTTTTTTTTCATTTTCAATGTTTTTCAATTAATTTTATTCATACATTTTAAACTCCATTACTACAGAACAAAATAAAAGTCTTCTTTAAATTTTATGATCTATATATTCTGCATGATTTGTGATTATGAAAATGTGTGCGTGAGTGAGTGAGAGAGAGAGAGAGTGAGAGAGAGAGAGAGAGAGAGAGAGAGAGTGTGAGTGAGAGA
>JAVSBV010176856.1:0-13464 GCA_033117975.1 Parotocinclus spilosoma | reverse complement strand
TAACAAAATGTGTCACAGCTAATGCGATATTGACGCGACATTTCAGAAAATGCTTGTAAAACAAAATTGGCCGTTTCACAAAAACCGTACGCGATATAAAAATTGAGGTAATTTCTGTGATCAGCATCAAAAACAAAATCGAGTTTAGAACACCAAAAATCGTCAAAGAAGCAAAAACCTTGTAAACCAGTGTAATCAGTTAGGTCCGAGACACCTGAAACCTGTACATAATTAAGTCTGTATTAAAATTAAGTAATGACTAAAAACAAATACGGTTCTAAATTGTGGTTAGACAATAAATCACAAGTTAGGTAGATTTAAGCGAATGGTCTCGAAACAAATTGATCATTTAATAGTCTGAGGAATTGCAATGTTAAACATTTGAGACTTCTTAAGAAGTCGTCGTAAGAAGAAATAAGTTGTAATAATAAATATTCATATAAATCTTTTTAAAACCCTCAATAAATTACTATCGAGGTATAGGTAAACGGTATATTGTCATGACATTATATGTCTTAACTATAGCATCCTCCACAATTATTGCCATCCCATTGGATTAAGAGTGATAAAACTCTTAATCCAACTTATATTTTTATTAGAAAAGCATAATCTCACACTGCAAATTGTAGAAAAATGTAATCTTTGAAAAAATCCCTGACAAAGAAATAATTATTTTTTATAAAATCACCTGTTCTATAATTACTAGTGACCAATACAAATCCTAGAAAATAAATGTAATTAAAGTACTTCTCATTTCTAATGTAGTTTATAAGGTCGAACAGGATTTCTAGGAAACTTTAATTAGTAATTCAATCAATCCCTGGGGTATAAATATGACACAGAGGCCTATTTCTCTAATCCACTATTCAACATAGGAAAAAGTCATGAGAACACACTATTCAAGTAAAGCATGTGTGTGTCTTCTTTCATAAGTCAGGCAATGGCTACAAGAAAACTGTCACTCACCCACACCTGCCCATATCTACAGTCTGAGGAATCACGACATTTACATTCATGTCATTTAGCAGAGGACCTTATCCAGAGTGACTGGGACTTACAACTCAGTCTTACAATCCAAGCAATTGTGGGTTAAGGGCCTTGCTCAGGGACTCAACAGTGGCAGATGTGGAATTTGAACCCTGGACCTTCTGGCCCATAGTCTAGTACCCTAACCACTAGGCCAGCAGAATCCCATAAGAGGTTTAAAACAACTGGACCAGTAGCAAACAAGCCTGGACGAGAACACAAGTTTATCTTGCCACCACGAACAGTGAGGAGCATGGTATAGAAAAGTAAAAAGTTCACCAAGCTCAGTGTCAGAGAATAACATCAGTAAGTCACCATAACAACCAACATGTGCTATCTACAGGCCAACAAGCAGTTTGGGAGGCATGGACAGAAAACGCATTTAACAAGCATAAACATAAATGTCTGGAGTTCACCAAGCATCTTATGCACACTGAAGCATGGATGAGGATCTGTGATGTTGTGGGCCTGTTTCTCTTTTAAAGGCCCAGGAATGCTTGTTAGGGTGTATGGGATCAAAATCTTGGCCTGGAGGTGGGTCATCACTGTGTCTTTTAGCAAGATAATGATTCTAAACATTTGATCCAATGTGTGACACACAATCAAGCTCATTCCAATGGCCATATCAGTCCCCAGACCTCAAACCCAATTGAAAACCTGTGGGGTGAGAGTGCGTAGGAAAGGATCTAGGACTTGGGACAATTTATAGAGGTTGTGCGAAGAAGAATTGTTAAAGATTCCCCTCTCCATTCTCCCATCTTGTGAAATGTCATAGGAGAAGATCAAATGCTGTCTTGTTAACAATAATTGTGGCACACATGAGTTCATATGAAGGTCTGCCTTTTTTCTTTTTTTTTTGCCTTGTTGCCCTATATTACTATTTTTAAAAAACAATGAGTGTGTTCTCACTGTATGTGGTGTCTTTTTCCACACTCCGTATGAGAAACTTAGTACATTTGGCACTGCAGAGCATATTTCATGCACGAATGGATCCTAGTGTTATACTATCGTGCTTACAGTCGGATGTTCTGAATCTGATTCACACTCATGGGATAAGAGAAGAGCTGCTTTTAATTACGAGTTCTTCATCTTTAGTAGAAAGGGAGTTTGTGTGTGCATTTTCCTTTTTTGCTCAGCTCTCCCGTACTTTCTCTTCACTCACACAGCAGCACAGTTGTAGGAGTTTCTGCTATAGCTGCTATAAGGTAGAACTTAGTCTCAATGGGTACTACAAAATCCTACTTCTTAAACTAAATATGTTTCCCATGTACATGAAGCATATTCAAATGAGCAATAATGCTGTAAATATAACTTGCATTCTCTCTATTTCTCAAAGTATTGTGAAAGTGTATGATTTTGCTCTTTATTCTGATAGCACTTCAGCTATATCTGGGATTAATTTCAGTTTCCAGATATGGAAAATGGATTACTCTAGAGGATGGTCAGTTGGCATGGTGGGTGATATTGTGAGTGGAGCTTTATTATTGCACTAAATTAAATGAAAGGATACATTTAAACTGTTTGCTAGAGTTTGAGAGATGTCTGCCACTGTAGGGAATGTTTGTAAGATGTAGTTTATGTCATTTACTGCAGCGTTTATTCCCTCTTTGGAAGGTATGTGGCTACTAAACAAGAAATAATCAAGCACTATTCTAACCTTTTGGCTATTCATATTTTATTTTATGTAAACTTTTTTTTTTTATTTCAACTCAAGTTCAGGTTTTAATGGATATAGCTTTGTTGGTACTGGAATAGTTCAATGCAGAAGGTTATTGCAGATTAGATACAGCACCATTTGTCAGCGGTAAAACAATGAGAGCTGTGGTCTGTAGCTCTAATGAGGTCAGGTACTAAATCTGTTATACAAAAACTTTTATTCTAGAATAGCATGAAAGTCGAGCAAAAAATTCTCTGCTTGTTCTCTCTTCTACAACATACAGTTCCAGACTTTTACACAGCTGTCTTTTCTGTTTTTGGTGATGGGGTCATTTTTGTTCCTCTAGACCATGTTTGGTGTCACTACCAATCAAACAATTTCCCAAAGTAATCAACATAATTGCTTTTTCTGTCAGTCCTGGCACTACAAATCAGCACATGGTCAAAAATCTGAAAGCTTGTTATGGTTGACTGCAAATTTGAGACACAAATCATAAGTTTGTGATCTTTTCTCTCCACTCTTATGATCTGGAGTTTTGCATCTAATAACCATACCATAGCACAAGCGTTTTACAGCAATCTGAAATTTCTCAATAAGTTTATTTATAAACTATATCTCAAAGACAAAACATAGTTCATTTTTAACTTTCACGCTTTTTCTCTCTCACTCTCTCCACATAAGACAGTGCCGGAAAGAGGAAACACTTCTACTCTTCTTTCAGAATCATACAGGAAAATAAATCTTAAAACTAGCAAACAAAGAATAAGTGGGGTTTTCCCTGATGACGTCACTGCTGGGTTTGCATACAGAGAAAAAGAACACCTTGTCCATGAACCAAAAGTTCATGAAGCTCATGCTCTTCATAATGCGTCCATTTGTCACTTAAATTGGAGGGGAAGAAAGCTAATAAAGTGTCATCACAAACTATCTCCAGCTTTTTCATTTTAAATTTTGTTTTGGTACTGCTCCAAAAAGAATAAAATGTGTGTTTGCAGGACAGTCACAATGGGGTACAGTTACTTAGCAAAGTCCAGGTGATAAAACACTACATGTACAAAAGTATGGAGGAATACCTCACAATCATGACATTGATTATAATCAAGCACCAAGTCATGCAGTCTGCATTTACAAATATTTGTGAAAGAATGGGTCGTTCTAAAGATGTATTGAATACTGTAACAAGATGCAGACAACAAATTAGTTTGTGAAATATATTGCCTCCTATATATTCCACAATCAACTGTGTTGTATTATTGAAAAGTGGAAGCGTTTTATAAAAAAAACAGCTACTCGAAATGATAAATGACAGATGCAGAGATGCTGACTGCCTAAAACTTGCCAATGCCCTGCTGGCTCAATACCTAAAAACAATATAATGCAACTTTGAAAGGCAGTATTTGGGTAAAATAATGAACTTTTACTGATCTAATTAATAAAGTTTGACGTTTGCACCCCATCTTTCTGTGAGAGTACTGGCTGGTCGCAAAGTATAAATCAATTTACTCCCTGCATCACGTAAACCTGTTGGCCATTATACGATACTCAAATGCATGTAAATTTAATACAGTGTTCCCTCGCCATTTCACGGTTCACCTTTCGCGACCTCAGTGCATTGCGGGTTTTCGAAAAATAATTATAGAATTAATTAATATTATAGATTTTCGCTGTTTTGTGGATTTTTGCAGAACTTTATATTCAAATAAAAACTTAAAGTATAAAAATATATTTAAAATATTAATTCTAACAATTAAGGGATGTTATAAATCATAAAGTATTACGATTTACAGTAAATAGCTGTTGCTATACGTTAAGGAGAACCCTGCAAAGGACTGCCTATAGAGTATAACTGAGAACAGCATGAAGGTGCATTGGTTTGCACGGTCGCCTCACAGAGACAGAGTTCTGGATTCTATTCTTTGTTTAAATGTTATCTCGGTGAATAAATGTTGATGTGTCACCCTCTAGTGTGAAAGTTGCATTACAGTTAAAAGCACAACCCACCAGTTGTTGCGAGCAATGTCGTAGATCCAAAACGAGTTGCGAACATTCTCCTCTCGCTTGTCTTTGTCTTTGCTAAGGCCCGACAGAACATGTATCTCATTCAGTTCTGGGTCGATGGTAGCACGCTGGGTGAAGCCAGTCATTGGTACTGAAACACACAGAAGTAGCAGAATGTTTAGTAAAGCAGTTACCCTTCATAGAGTCAGGATATGAATTTCCTTCTAATTAGAAGTTCAGAATCTTAACCTTTGAAACTTCAATATTCAAAAAGAAAGGATGGACATGGGTTCCCCAAATCCCAAATCCATCATGGCCCATGGCTACTTCAGGACACTAGACCATCAGGAACTACTATGTAGTTTATGTACATTTGATCTATTTGTCTGGGACATATTGGGTGCATTGACAGACACACTAATATTATGAACATTACTCATGAATTTTTAGGGTCAATTGAGAAAAGACTTACCAAAAAGAATTGGATTTTATTTCATTAAACAAGTTCATCAGAACAGCAAATGAAAATTCAAAAGAAAGTACAGCCCAAGCATATTTCATCGGATTCAAGTCTAGAGAGTGAAACAGCCAGTCCTGCCTACTGAAGCATGTTGTTGATGATATGCTTATGGTGGGACCTTGCAGTAATAGCCATGAAAAGAAAGTTGTTTCCAACTGATCCAGCATAGGGTACCACCGTAGGGTGGAGGACCTCATCTCAGTATCTGACAGTAGTCAGCGATTCGTTTTTGATGGCATGGAGCTTGAAACAACCACCAATCCTGTTGCCAAACTAAACCATGATACTACTACCACCACCACCACCACCACCACCACCAATGGAGTCCATTTCTAGCATAAAACATGGATTCTCCCATGTTCCTTGTTCACACCAGATAAGGACACGATGATTGTTCAGTTTGCAGCCTGAACAATCAGAAGAGAACAGTTAACCATTTTCATGGGTCCAATCATGGGTCCAATGACAATGCTCATCAGCCCACCTTCTACAGTTTCTACAGAGCAGATAATGGAATGCATACCATTGGTCACCAGGCATGCAGTCCAATACCATGGAGCTGATTTTATATGGTCTGGGTGCATATCCGTTGTCCAGATTTAAAACACTGATGCTTGCCTACAAAGATAAAACTGAAACTTCACCCTCCTACCTTACAGCACTTCTCACACCCCGCACTCCTCCTCGCACACTCCAGTCATCTAGCACTGCTCGACTGGTCCCCTCTCTCTCAGGGAACCAGGAAGGCATTCATCTATAGTAGTGGTGTAATGGGCCTCGAATAATCCGTGATCTGTACGGCTCACACCCCACGGATCGGTACACGAGTGAACAGCGGATCAGTTGCCAAAAGTTTGACTATGACAGTATGGAATGCAGTTTTCGTAATTATTATATAGTTGAAGTGATATGATATTTCCAAACCAATATGGATATAAAGATATGTAAAAATGTTAAGATGTACTCAAAGCCACCGGGATTGCAGCACGTTCTAAACAGTTATACTAAAGTCATAATGGCTGCTAGAGAGGAACTTGAAAAGCCTCCCACATTATTTAAATCACATATGTGGGAGCATTTGGGTTTCCCTGTAACATACTGTATGCTGATAGCAGAGAACGGGTGGCAGACAAAACCGTTACAGTTTGTAGGCACTGTGGCAATAGAAAGCAATATGACCACTGAAATACGTGGAGTATGGCCACACATTTAAAGTGACATCACCCAGGTATGTCAGCGACGAAACGAGTAGCCAAGACAGAACAACAACTTCTTACCACCGCATTTGAGCAGCCCTTAAATCCTACTGAATCAGAGCGGGGCTAAGGCTATTGCCAAATCTATCGTCAAATCTAAGTATTCCGACCCCTTAAATTTTTTTACTATTCGTTTCATTGCAGTCATTTGATAAGAAGAAATGGACAGCTTGTGAGTTAAATAGGAGTGTCACAGCAAAGGGTCTGAATCTTTATGACTGTGTGATATTTCAGCTTTTCTTTTTCAATAAATTTGCTACATGTCTGTTTTTTTCTGTCAAGATGGGATGTTGAGTGTAAATTGAGATATAAAATGAACTTTTTTTGATTTTAGTTAATGGCTACAATGAAACAGAGTACAAAATTTAAAGGGGTCTATATACTTTCCGTACCCACTACAGCTGCAGACATGAGGCCACACTCCGTTGTGGAAAACAAAGGGTTTAAAAATATGGTGAAAGTGCTTGAGCCACGCTGCGAAATACCATCGTGTACACTTCAGTACGAAGATTGTGCCAGATCTTAAAAACAAAGTCATGTCTTTCTTTTTTTTATGCTGATCCGAAAATGATCCGATCCGTGACTCAAAAACTGCGAAACAAGCCAACACTTGAGATTTGTGATCCGTTACAACCCTAGTCCTCTTTGTTCTGGCTCCTAAATGGTGAAATGAACTTCCCCTCATATTCAAACAGCTCTCTGGCTATCTAAATATTTTGGTAGCCTAGCGGTTAAGGTACTGGCCTCTGGACCAGAAGGTCCAGGGTTTAAATCCCACCTCTGCCAAGCTGCAGCAATTGGGCCCTTGAGCAAGGCCGTTAACCCACCATTGCTTGAATTGTAAGAGTTGTAAGTCGCCCTGGATAAGGGCATCTGATAAATGCCATAAATTTAAATGTAAATCTCCAATCCGTGTTTATTCCGCATTTAACTCAGCTGCCTAATTAGGTAAGTGGTACAAAGATGGTACAGATCCAGACAGTCCAACAAGCAATATCTTTGTTCTGGATAACACTGACTCACAAAATGTACGGTAATTATTTTTTTTCCTCTAAGAGGAAGCAAGATAAACATTTCAGATTAATTATGCAGACAGTGTTTGGAGTTGCAGCTTTTTTGCTGGCAGGTTACATTTTGATCTGTCTGCACCGGTTCCACTCTCTTCCAAACACACACAGCCAAAAGGCTGGCAGATCAGTTCTAATTTAACTTGGTACTTGAACTACCAGCGGTGAACGGTGCTGTGTGTGAGGTTTGTAAAGTAAAGTTGTAAAGCACCTTGCAGGCAAAATGCTTGTGTGACTTATACAGGATTACATTTCTGAGGACTTGGCAGGAGTGCAACTCCAGAAGGACATGTCAGCCATTCTGAATTTACAGATTGTTGTGCTTTAAAATATAATTTTAAATTGTGCCACGTTAGGGCCAAACAGATGCCCATAGGTTTGGTTGTGTAAAAATATTCAACTAGACCCTAGAGCTTTATCGTTGATATAGTTTTCACATAGAGTTCTTTTAAATGTTCTTTCTCAGTTCTATTAAAGTGAACCTGAAAGCAAAGCAACAGGTTCTCCATGTTCACATTCACAACAAAAGTCAACATTCTCATTTTTGATCATCTCTACCAATGATGAAACTACTTGTCACATCCCAATTAGTTCAAAATAGTATGGTTATATATTCAAAACAGCCACTTTTAATGTTGCTGATTTTTTAGATCGGCAATATTTTATAAATCATGTGAGTAGAGAAACAAAATTAATACTTGCAGTACAACCCAGAACTGATGATTCTTGTAAAAAAATCGTCTCTTTGATTCAGGTTGATTTTCAGAAATTAAAAGGAAAAAAAAAAAGTTTTATTTTACCTAAAAATGTTTTTATACCTAAAAACTTTTTAGATAGAGTTTACAATTCATGTAATATAATATTACTTTAGATATCAAGCAGTTCTGCATTCTCTTCCTGTATACGCACAATCACACACAATCATAATCAAGTGTGTGTAATTCTTCTTAAGTCTATTTTACTCACAAAGATTACAGCTGTCAATGACAAAGCTTCTGTGTTCTCATCTGTGAAGCAAAGTACAACATAGGCCCTGGGCAATTCTGTTTTCACAGTGGTTGAATTAAGTGGAACAGAATTCAGTACTCAGTGTTACAAGTGTTACGAATATTTTGGGAAAAACAACTTGCACTGATAAGACCATAATGATGCAAATTATCTTGTCAGATAACAAAAAACCTGAAAACACACAAGAGCTTCATGTCATTCTAAAACAGAAATTCCTACAGAAAGCCAGAATGGATGAATTACTAATAAGCACTCTACAGTTATCAAGTTATCAATTTTAAGTTACAGGGTAAAAACAATGCGGCAGAATAATTAATAAATATTGTTGAGTGAGTAATGAGATTCTTCCCATGCCTTTGGGTTACAGTACATACGAGTGCTATCAAACATGCCTGACTACTATCCATTTCTGAAAGTGAGGTCAGTCTCCTGCCCAGAATTCTTTTGTTACCTTTTAAGGAGTGCTTTCTGACGATTCTGTCCTCTAAGAGACATTTACATCAGTCAGAGATGGCACAACGCCCATGCCCTTGAGATTTTATAACAAGCGATGATGTCATACATACACGTCAATTCAAGTGCAAACAGTGATCTCATTACTTCCACTAATCAGTTTCTGAATGATTTTGTAAGATGTCACAGTGTACGAACTACTCAACCAGCATGAGCACCAACATGCTAAAATGCAAACGCATGCTGACACACCAAATTAAAAGGGAGATTTGACCCATATACAGTGGGGCAAAAAAGTATTTAGTCAGTCACTGATTGTGCAAGTTCTCTTACTTAGAAAGATCAAATAAGGCCTGTAAAATCACAGCAAATCGCACTGTAGGATTTTGTAAAGAACATATTTATAAATTATGGTGGAAAAATAAGTATTTGGTCACCCACAAACAAGCAAGGTTTCTGTCTCTTACAGACCTGTAACTTCTTCTTCAAGAAGCTCTTCTGTCGTCCACTCGTTACCTGTATCCATGGCATCTGTTTAACCTCGTTATCTGTATAAAAGACACCTGTCCACAGCCTCAAACAGTAAGACCAACCATAGACAAGACCAAAGAGCTGCCAAAAGACACCAGGAAGAAAAACGTAGACCTGCACCAGGCTGGCAAGAGTGAATCTACAATAGGAAATATTGAACACATACAAGACCACTGAAAATCTCCCTCGATCTGGGGCCAAACACAAGATCTCATCCCGTGGGGTCAAAATGATCATGAGGACAGTGAGCAAAAACATTTTTTTTTTAATCACAGAACTACATGAAGGGACTTGATGAATGACCTGCAGAGAGCTGGGAGCAAAGCTACCATCAGTAACACTACGATAAGAGGGACTTAAATCCTGCAGTGCCAGGTGTGTCCCCCTGCTTAAGCCAGTACATGTCCAGGTCCATCTGAAGTCATATGGATAATCCAGAAGAGGATTGTCATGTGGTCAGATGAAACCGAAATAGAACTTTTTGTTAAAATCTCAACTCGTCCCACCTGAATCCAAAATTAATCGGATCCTGTCTCTCGGTCTGGCTCGGTGGAAGTTAATTTCCAGTATTTACACAATCATCTGCTTGTCAGACACTGTTCCCACTCGTGCCCTAAAACTATCAAGAGCAAGACCTATCCAGGCCGATCTCAGACAGACAGTGGGCTCTCATTTTAAATTGGATCCACACCTCATCTATCTGTGCTAGGCACTGTCTGATACAACTTAAGGTGGTACACAGACTACATTTTACCAATGCTAAACTGGCTAGGTTATTTCCAGGCAGGCCTGATATTTGCCCCCAGATGTGACCACTCACCAGCAGATTATGTTCACATGTTCTGGTCTTGCGACGGGTTACAGATTTTTTTTGGTCAAACCTTTTTAAAACATTAAACTGTGCCCTAGATATCCAATTAGATCCCAATCCTCTCACCACCCTTTTCGAAATTTCCACTGATCTCCGGGGACAAAGCAACAAGTGATCGCCTTTGGCACCTTACAGGCCAGGCAGTCTATCCTCACGACATGGAAACTTTCTTCTCCACCCTCCCATAATCGGTGGCCCCAGGATATGTTAGGCAATATTGGGTTAGAGAAGCTGCAGTCATAAAGGACAGCGACCCTACAGACATTTTATAAAACTGGCTACCTGTTCTTAAATACATTGAGGGGTGCTATGTTATTCCGGAGTAGATGCTAGAGGGTTGTTTGTTAACAGCTTTACCACTATTGCAATTTTTTGTTATTATTTTATTTATTTGTTTGCTTTATTGTATTTTATTTAATTTTGTTTTATTGTGTGCATGTATGTATGCATGCCCATGTATGTGTGTGTATGTATGTATGAATATGTGTATGCATGTGTGTGTTATGTATATGTGTCTCGGTATTAAGGTTGTCTGCCACTTCCTCTGTTCTTCTCTAGTGCTTATTTTTGTTCTTCGTATGGGGATGGGGAAGTTTCTGGGGTGTTTGTTTTATTATTCAGGTACTCTTTCGTGATTACATTGTGTAAAGCAAATTTAAATGTTTAATTATGGTTTCATAATTAAATGAATTTTTCTGCATAAAATAAACCAAAATCTCCTTCTATCAGTGAGACCATTAAAGATGGAACATAGCTGGGTCTTCCAGGATGATGATCCCAAACACACCACTCGGACAACGAAGGAGTGGCTCTGTCTATCTCTTCCTAACTTGTTTTTGCCTTCCACAAAACTAAATCTGATCTGATTGAATGTTGTCCCTGACAAAAAAAAAAAAAAAAAAAAAAAAAAAAAAAAAAGTGTTGATTCATTTCGTCCTAATTTTTGTTCTTTTTTATTCATTTTCATTTAATCATTGTCTCGTTTTTGTTACGAAAAACGGATTGCTGAGGAAAACTATGACGAAGATAATACATCAACAAAATTACCACTGCAGTGAAGTAACAGTAGAATCATACCCATTCCAGAGTCCTTCTTGGTTCCATCTGAGATTATTTCTACATGGTCGCCATCTACATCGTAACTGAAGAAGTCATTCAAGTATGTTTTAGACCTCTGGCCTCCAAACACGTACAAGCAACGGTTCCTCTGCAGAAGAAAAGCTCAATCATCGTCTAGCCAAAATGCAGTAAAAACATTTTTTAAAATATATAAATACACTACAGAAATTTTTAAAGGAAAGTAATTAATAATTAATCAACTTTTTATTTGTTCATTTTTTAGATGTTTGCTTTAAAAAAGGGCTACATACAAATAAAGATGGATTTAAAAAAAAAATACAGGCAACATAATGCAATAAAAGTTGTTACGTTAAAATGAATAGATATACATGAAACATAAATGACTGACAATAGCTTGTGAAGTCATAGGTATTCAAAAAACCTTTTATTATACCAGCATGTACTAGCCATTATACCGTTAAACTGAATGGTTACATGGGACTGCGTTTGTGTAAGAAGTCATATAAAAAAGTGCCCCAAATCGTTTACACTTCTGTTCCAAATAAGCTACGTGTGTCATATATGGTACAGAGAATTTGAGGACAAATCCAGGCACAGTCCTTGACTACAGGTGCCTCACATAGAAGGAACATTTGATTAATGGCATTTGAAAAGGTAACAATTAAGTATTGTACATCCTGACAGCCGTATTTATTAGGGGTGTTACGGGACACAAGACTGGATTCTCTACAATGCACATCGCCACATTTTTGCAGTGTGGTGCATCGTTGCACCTTAACTATTAGAATCAGCCGTTTTAAATATCATCCCTCTTAAATGCAGTCCAGCTGCAAACTGCTGTGCCACAACTATACACTGGTGGCAACATCTGTCAGAAATTTCCAACCATTCTTAATGGCAGGTAGAATTAACTAACCGTATGAAAGAGCATGCAGTGGCCTATGCGTGACTGCACATCCTCTGGGCCAGCATTGCAGGAGTCATCCCTTAGTAGGCTCCAGGTGCCTAACTGACAATGATAGGCATACAGGCCACTGAACTGTGGTTCTGAAGTGCGCCCGTCATCCACACTGCCATTACACGTCAAAATTCGCCCTCCAAACGTGTAGATCATGTGCTTTTCTGAATCCATGCACATCTATATGAGACAAAAAAAATAATAATCAAAACATAGTCTTATATGTTCGTACTGACATCACTCTTTCTTGCCTAGCACCTCTTCTGTACATTCCACAAACAGGTTTTAACAGCTATATTTATGCTAAGCTATTTATGATCATATGATAACCTAAGACGACCTAAAATGAATTGTGTTTTGCTAATACAGAGTTACACAGAGAGAGAAAACGGCAGCAGAGATCTATAGTATGTTTTTACTTCATTAAAATCAACAGTTACTGTAAAAGAAAGTGGCTTAAGCAGTAATCACTAAAATTCACAAAACCTACAGTGTGACTACTACTTGTTTTTATGTTAGCAAGTACACTCATACTATATTTAAAGAACAGACTATAAGAATCTAAATTGTCACAACACAAATACACGTAATGCGGATATGGTCTTGATTCAAACTCGATCTTTGATTGCTTCAGTAGGAACAAAGCTAAAATGTTAACCACTAATACCACTAATATTAGCAACTAGGACTGTGAGTAGATTTTGAGTATGGGTAAACGATGCTGAATGTTCACTTTGTTAAACTGCACAGTATGCAATCTGGACGGTAGTCAAAACACACATTATATAAGCTATTTAACAATGCTATGTGGATTACTCTAGTGTTCCAGTATTGACTAAATAGGCAAGATAAGACAGAAGCTCTCATACACGGATTTATTTTTATTTGCTTCATCACTCTTACCGCTCTTTCACTCACCCACAAAAACATTTATGGAATGGAAAATGTCTTTTATGTGACATTTATGTGGCATGCAGAAACTATAAAACCAGAACAAGGACGTGAGAAGCAAACGTCTCTGCACTGCAGATTTTATATA
>JAVSBV010176845.1:0-13464 GCA_033117975.1 Parotocinclus spilosoma | reverse complement strand
TCACCTTCGCCCTCTGGTGTTCAGACTACCTCCGTGCCTCGCCACTTGGGAGACGTCCCAAATCGTGCTCTCTGCACGCCTGCCCCGTTGGCACTTCGGCGCCCTCTCGCGATCAGTTCGCGCGTTGCTCCCAGTCGGGACGCAACACAAGCGTGGTCATTTTATCCTTTTGTTTTTTTGTGTTCAGGAGCCTTACGCTCCGCTCTTAATGCCCTTTTTAATTTTTATATATAATTTCCCCATTATTATTATTATACGTCGTGGGATTCCGTCTATCCCTCATCCTTGGGTCCTACCAAAAACCACCACATCTCGTAACACTCTAAAACTTGTGGTTTTGTAATTGCTATACGGATGATAGGATTTATGATGATACACATTGCAAAATAGAAAATGTTTTTTTTTTTTTTGCCCCTACCTCGTGCACGACTAAAAGTGTGTCCATGATGCATTTGCCCGTTTACTGGAGCTACACGACTCAGGTAGCTAACAAATAATAGATGTCCACACCACTCAGATTCTACATGCTCAGTGCACTTGATTGAAGCATTTTCCATTAAGTGATCTCAAGCAGACAAGGTTATGCATGTATGTGATATACTGAAGACAGTGTTGCGAGAAAACAACTCGGAGGTTAATTTTTTGATTGTTAATTTTTTTTTAAAAGATTACAGTCAAAAAAGCAGTTCAGGGTCAAAAACCAGAAAAATCAACAATATACTGAACTCCAGAAAAGGCAAACAGGAAAACAGAACAAGGGTCGGGCTCAAGAGATTTGCTGTTTTAGAAATGATTTAATGTCTGTATAACAATTTGTTTATAATCTGAATTAAAAAAATTATAACTTTGTTTTCGCTCCATTGTGTCATGCCATGATACTTAAACATATCTTTATCCAGATTACCTTCTTCCAGCTCCTAAAAAGAGTTTTTTTTTTTGGCTGCTACCCTTTTAAAAAGACATTTCTTGTTCAATCTTTTGCAAACTGTAGAAGGATCAACTTATTCTGATGACAATAAATACTGGTCAGAGTAGTCCATAGCCCATTTTTATTAGTATTATTTTTGTCTTCAGTTTTTTGTAATACTGCACACACATTTTTCGAAATAATCATGTATGGTCATTATACCCTTCCTATAAATAATGGTATATCTTGTTTAATGTTACTTTAGACTTGAGACTAAACAAAGTATGTAGGACTCAAACATTCGGTGGCCATCTGATAACAAATCTACAAATTTATAACATTTTAAAAGGCAGCAACTGAACTTACTGTCCCCTTTACTGACAATTTTGTTGTCTTTCCACATGGATTTTGGCATGTTCTCCTCATACATGTGGGCATTTCAGATTTTTTGGCCAAACCATCCATTTATTTGAAAGTTTTTTAAAAAATCATATTGATTTTTCATTACTGCTACACATTGTTTATGTACTGGGTGTGTCTCGGTAAACAACTCTGAACTGTAGGAGCATGTGTCTGAGGCTTGTATATGTGCATCTGATTGCATGTTATAAAAGTGCTTGCTGTGGGGAATTTCTAATTGGCTATCTTCTTGCCCCACTGGTTGAAGGTGTGTAAATCAGGACCAACACCTTGATATTCCTCTGCCCACACAGAGCATTATGGGTCATTTCCCCAAGGACACCCTCAGCAATAAAACGGCCCACAGTTGGACCTGCAATCCATTCTAGTCACACAGCCAGCACAGACAACAACAGCGTGCAGAGTCTTGTACACAGGAAACACACAAATGCAATGGGATTCCAGTGAGGGGAAACCCTATAGGAAATTCAGTGTTTGTAAAATCGGCTCTTGTCATTAGTTACAACAAATAGCCATGAGTAGAATACGATTCGCATTATGGGAATCGCAAAAAGATTTATGCGTTCTGCGCATAAATTTGTGTCTTCCGGCAGGTGGCCAATTTGTCATCATGACAGGCTTATTATCTTCCTGATTATCATGAAGTGTGTTGCGAAATGTAGCGGCGACATTATGCAATCCGGCCCTTGTGGCCTGACCACTGAGCAGCATAAGTAAATGTGTTTAGATCAGGTAAACACAGCAGGGATGGGCGAGTGTCAGGAATATTTTCAGTGCTACGTTGTCGCTCACAGAATACTTATGGAGCATGTTTTTAAACAAGAGTTTAAATTTAAGTGCCTTTATTAAACGGTTGGTGCCCACTCCTTCTTAGCTACCGCTGTTGGCTACTTGAGCAAGGCCCTTAACCCACAATAGTAAGTTACTCAGGATATGGGAATCTAGATTCTAATTGTATGGAAGCTTAAGCAAAATGCGTTGTGTGTGTGTGTGTATATGTGTATATATATATAGGGTTCATTTTTAGTTCAAACACCTAATCCCTAATCTGCATGGTATCACGTCTTTTTAAAATAATTATGAAAATAATTATGATAACAATGATAACTAGAAAATGCAGCTCCCCGAGGAACTGAGGATGTGTGTTGCATCGGTCCCATTGGTTCTGGCCTGGGCAGGTCTGAGAACCGGCCGATTCCGGTCGAGCCTAGGTTCGAGGCACGTGGGCTTTGATCAGGTGCGGGTCCGAGTCCTGGAACGTTGTGGTCGGGCGTAGGCCCGAGACCCGGTCGATTCTGATCGAGCTCCGGTCCGAGACCCGGTTTTGACATCACTAGAGTGGGGCCATTCATAATGAATGGGTATATTTTTTAAAGAGTGATAAAAAGTGAACGGAGCTTCCAATCACTTTAAAAATTAACTTGGGCAGTAACATCATAGCCGGGTCAAACTGAGCCGATTTTCGTGTTCATAGCTTAAAAATTAACTGAGCTACAGCAGTTTAAAAACAGCCCTATTCATTGTCTATGGGATTTTTGTGCCAGAAAATCGGGGGCACTGGGTGCACGGTTCAAGATATCTCTTAGCTATGAACAAGCACACTTCTCCTGAACATCCCGGACATTTCGGCATTTGTCCCGTGTCGATATGTCGAAAGTTCTAGGAGGAGATACTGACCGAAAATTGGTGTAATAATAAAAAAATCAGATAACAATATATGTGTTGCTACAGCAACACACATAATTATGTACATGCCTAGCACCTAGTATATTAGACAGCTTCACCACCTTACCACCTAAATTTAGATGCTCAATTATACTGTAAATGCCCAATAGACAAAATAAAGACACTAAATTACAAAAAGAGACACTCTAAATAAACTTCTACTTTTGGAATCAAAGTTAACAGCCAGAATTGCTTGAAAATTAACTAATTAATTATTTAACACTAGACTGTGCATCACTGTAAATTTTCTATCATTAAAACAAGACATGACTGTCATTGTCACAGGTCGGAGACAAGCAAGAATGATAGGCTCAATTAATTACAATGTTTGGGTTTTCAACAAACCCAGTCAAGCTCCAGCTGTTTCAATTTCCTCCCATCACTCAGCTCGGTCTACTTCAGTGACAGGACACACGAACACTCCACCTTTAACTACTATACTGTAAGGCTATGCTTCAGAGCGAAACACAGCATCCTCTGCTGCCTCATGTTTCACATCACTGAGCAGCTTGAGAACAAAGGGGATTTTGTTAGCAGATTTAGTTTGTAATAAATTGAATACAGTCACAGCTGTGTGAAATATCTAGTGTAACATCAATATTGATTCTGGCTGTATGAAAGGAATAAAGGGCGACAAGTGTTTGTGTTCTAAATGATGGGTCACAGAAGAGAATGTCACATGGAAGAGTGAGTACAGTTGGCACTCCATATCTGCATGTTTTATCACCACAGATTCAACCTACAGATTTAAATATTTTCGACAGATCGAATATATTAATCTATTAAAAATCCAGAAAGACACAAAAAAGCAAACCAATGCTGAATTAACTTGAATTATGTGCAAGTATACCCTGTTGAAGCTTCACGCCAACTCACAGATCATCAGTCTTGCCTTGCATCTCATTCACATTCTCAGATTATCAGTCGATGTTCTTGGGGTTGTACTCATCCTTCTCCTTCCCCTAAACACAGTAAGTGGCGATCATACCAAAAATCTCTATTTTGGTCTTATCTGACTTCTCCCATGCCTCCTCTGGATCATCCAGATGGTCACTGGTGAACTTTAAGCGGGCCTGGACATTTGCTGGCATTAGCAGGGGGACCTTGTGTGACCTGCAGGATTTTAATCCATGATGGTATAGTGTGTTACCTAACGCTCATCTGTGGTCCCATCTTTTTTCAGGTCATTGACCAGGTCCTCCATGTATATTTCTGGGCTGATTCCTGACCTTCCTCAGAATCATTTTGTGCCATGATGTGTAATATTACATAGAGCCCCAGACCAAGGAAGATTGACGGTCTTTTTTTCCAATTTCTAATCATTGATCACCAACAGATGCTGCCTTCTCACCAAGATGCTTGACTATTGTCCTGTAGCCCATCCCAGCCTAGTGCAGGTATACAATTTTATCATTGATGTCCTTAGATAGCTATTTGGGCTTGAGCATGGAGTGTGATTGAGTGTGTGAACAGGTGTGTTTTATACAGGTAATAAGGAATACAGGAATTCAAACAGGTTGAATTAATAAAGCCAGAATTCTTGCTGTTGGTAGGTGATCAAATACTTATTTCATGTAATAAAATGCAAATTAATTATTTTCAAATGATACAATGTGATTTTCTGGGGTTCCTTTTATTCTATCCCTCACAATTGAAGTTTATCTACGCTAAAACAGAACACTATTCTTTGTAGGTGGGAAAACTTTAGCAAAATCGGCAGTGTATCAAATACTTATTTTCCCCCCTGTATATATCTTGAAGATAACATTATATAAATTTCACAAAAAATATATATTACCACATAAAATCATACAACAAGCTTACTACCTTGCTTGTTTTAAGGCAAGCTCCACTTCTATAAGTTTGCTGTATGTCTTTTGAGATTGTTCACCTTATACATACAAATAAATGCCAAAAAGCACAAAGGAAATTGTATTACCTTACTCTCAAAAAGATGAGAAAAATCCTACTCCTCATTATTACCTCAAAACAACTTATTTAATAGCATGATAGATAGCGTTTTAACTTTACATTATTTTGCCTATGATTCCATATACAACCAAATCTATATCTTAAATGCAAATAGATTTAATCATAGCAAGTTAGTATCTTTTGTGAGTTTTGTATTCATGGGGATAAACAGGAAAGAGTGGCAAAGTGACAGTGAAAGCAAAAGGCCTTAAGTCAGTATTGATCTACTGTACAACAGTAAAATAATGACTTAGTAAAAGGAATTGCTTTGGAAGACAAATGACCAACACAGAGATGCACATTTCTTATGTGCTGTTACAAAAATCATTATCTCTTATAATTTATATGAAGGCATCCATCACTTTCAGTGAATGAAATTGATTTGTTTGGTTGAGCTATTCTTTAATATTGTGGATTTGTATTTTTATCCAACAGTAAATGCACTACTAAAAGTACACCTTAAAATGCATCCTATGACGTTTAATGCATCTTCAACCTGGTAACATTCTTATACACTATTCATTTTGGAAAGGACGGTGACCAATTGGCTTCAAGTCACATTGTGTAGGATAACATTCTGTTATCACTCATGATTTCACACGTTTTAACTTTCTCTCTCTCAGTATTTCGATCTTTTTAACCATTTCTGTCCCTTGTGTGGTTATCTTGGTTCTCTCCATCACTCCCAATTTCTCTCAGCTGTCTATGTTTCTGTTGTACTTACTATTTGATGCTTATGTCGTTGTCTCAAGATTTGTCTTAAGATTTGTCTCCAGCATCTATTTCTAACAACGCATCTCCCTCATGCTTCCTTTCCCATATCATTTTCTGTTCCTAAACCCTCTCCCCCTATTCAGTATGCACTCCACATTTTTACTTCTTTCTAGGCTAAAAACTTTCAATGATGGATTTCGAACACTTGATCATCCCTGTCAGTTGGAGATTTGGGAGACTAAACCTTAATCCTGGAAGAAATGAGCCACAAGAGAGAACGCACTGCCTAATCTAACTCAGCACCATGTATAGAATTTTCCAGCTGTGAGGAATTACAGAAGCCTCCACATTTAACGATGCCGTGTATGTTAGAGGAAGTCCTGTGTTGATGCCCAACCTGAAGGGCTCAATGCAGTGAGAACTTGTATATAACGATCATTAAATTACACCGCTACACTGGGCAGGCTAAACTTAACACTTCTGTCTGATGCTCATTATTTATGAAGTTCACAGACTGAACTTAAGTACAGGATTAAAAATCTAAATGGTAGCTAAATGAAATATTTAATAAATATTAAACCTGTAAAAGATCAGGCTAGTGCTATAGGCAGAGAAATGTCAAGATAAAATGAATTTTGCTAAAACAAAAGTTTCCTCTAAATGTCAGCATATGAAAAATGGTAATCTACCACTGTGGGTGCTTACTTTTCTCACATTGTGCCAACAGTGTTTTTGCAAACCTTACACACAAAGTCAAATACTCAATATCACGCTGTCCAAGCAGAGAATTTTCATTGACATAATGACAATGATTACTGTAGCTATTTAAAGCTGCACATAACCCCTAAACTACGTGAACAAAAGCAAATATTTTGGCTTTTTTTCGAAAGAAAGTTGCAGTTTGTCATTGCAGTCCCCACAATGTACTTTAAACATATTTCTACGCATGCACGCCCACTTTTCAGCCAGACGATAACACACCTACAGATTCTGACTGAATTAGAAATTAATTACATTTGTGTTAATATTTATGCATATTGTTCTAAAAGACAAAGGTTCCATTGGAAATGTTTTAATACATGGATTACTGCAGTAATAATTTATCAAATATGAGCTGAATGTCATCAAAGTCATAACACACTACATAGTAAGAAAAAAAATATTTGATACACTGCTAATTATATACATTTTATCACCCACAAAGATTGGAGAGGTCTAGAATGTTTTTTTTTTTTTGTTTTTTTTTTTTTTTTTTTTTTTTTTTTTTTTTTTTTTTTTAAATCGACAACAACTGTTGGTGCAACTATTAGAAAATGGAAGAACCACAAGAACGACTGTCAATCTTCCTCGGTCTGGAAATCCAGATCTCACCTCATGAGGTAAGGACGATTCTGAGAAAGGTCAGAAATCAGCCCAGAACTACACCGGAGGACCTGGATTAAAATCCTGCAGGGCACGCAATGCCAACAAGGTCGTGGCTGGATCTTCCAGCATGACAATCACCCAAAACATACAGCCAGGGCAACTGAGGAGTGGCACCATATAAAGCATTTTAAGGAATGGCCTAGCCTGAATCCAACAGCAAATCTTTGGAAGGAGCTTAACTCAGTGTTGCCCAGTAATAGCCCCAAAACCAGCCCTGGAAGATCTGGAGAAGATCTGCATGAAGGAGTGGGCCAAAATCCCTGCTGCAGTGTGTACAAACTTGGTCAAGAACTACAGAAAACGTCTGACCTCTGCAATTGCAAACAAAGGTTTCTGTATCAAATAAGTTTGGTCTTTCTATTGAATCAAATTCTAAGTCCATACAATAAAATGCAAATTAACTATTTAAAAATAAATTTTCTGGATTTATTTTAGATTCTGTCTTTCACAGTTGAAGTGTACCTACGATAAAAATTAGACCTTTCCATTATTTGTAAGTGGAAAAACTTGCAAAATCAGCAATGTATCAAATACTTATTTTCCCCACTGTAAACATATACACAACCAAACTACTGTTGGTAAGCATGCTACTGCTATTGAGAATATGTCAATTAAATATCAAATGGCCTACTTAACACTAGAGATACTATCATCACGTACCAAACCTGCATTAAAACCAAAACTTTAAGAAAGCCTACTGCACTGAATAGCAGAGAAGGTTTTCCAGAGATCACTCATCAGTGTGATGACTTAAAGTAATTATAGCATAATAAAATACCATCTTTGGATTTCCTCAGGGGACTTCTGTTTCATTTCAAAGATGTGTTTTTGGACATAATCTCTATTCTGTCCTGGTACATGTGCATGCACGTGTCCGATTGATGCTTTACCTAGAATTGGTTTTTACCTTATACCAAAAACTTGACTAAGTGGGTGATGAAAATGAATGAATGGATTAATTTACTAATTATTATGTGAGTTAAGTAGGATTACCAAAACACAGTCCAGTGGGGTTCCCTGCCACCAAAACTGCAGGCACTCAAAGAAAGAGAAAAATGTATAAAAAATAAGTGGTATAGGAAGTGTGTGAAAGTGTGTTGGTGTGATTTGTAGACATCATTTTTTTCTTTTTAGGCACTACATTTTGTTTAGAACTTTATTAATTAGGTGGTGTTCATTTTGATGCTTTCAAGTGTTAAAAGGCATGACCAGAGCCTTATTTTTTGTGAATTCAAGAGTATTTTACTTCTCAAGCCAAGTCTTGAAAGATTTTTAAAACAACCTACGTTACACTACAGTTGGGATGTAAAGTTTATAATACATATGTAATTAAATCAGACAATTTATTAAATAATGCATTAAAAGTGAAACACTTCCCAGTACACTCACATTTTTCAGCGCTAATCACTTCTGACACATGACTCCCTCCATCACAAACTTCCTACCTTTCATATCTATCTCACAGATGAATATAGCAACATAAAGCATGCCTGACAAATGAATGGCTACAGGATAAGGAACAACCAATTTGACAAACAGTGAGACGGAAATGTGTTCCCTACAAATCAAGACACCTATTTATTACCCTCTGAGCTGGTAATCTTTTTTGTCTGAACTGAAAAAGGATGGTGAGGAAGTCAGAAGCCTGTTCTCTCGTTCCTCCTCTGTGGCTCCTCAGATGGATATCAGAGGGGGGGCTTGGTGTAGCGAGAGCCATCCTTCTCCTGGATAAATGCCCATTCCTGCGTTGGCCGAGCAAATGCAGGCAGATTCTACTAGCAGTCATCACTGAAAAATCTTTGTATATATATTAATCTCTATAGCTAGATATATCATTTATACTACTCCATACTTTTTTGTGATGTTGTACAGGATGAAATTAGCCAAGTGTGATGGTGTGACAAAATTAAGGTACAAAATCAAACTAATATTAGCTAGATAGTTGATATGCATTTCTGTAATGATTGAAAGGTCCAGTGTCAGTGAGTTCTTTACCAGAAGGTTGGCGAGTTAAGTTTTGTTCAAACTAGCTTTAGAAGGTATTTTATCATCCACAAGGAGATGTCAGAAAGACATTATAGACATATACTTGCTTTGAATTTGTTTCTTAACCTTTGTTATGGCATACACTGGTCAAAAGGGTGACAGCACAGGTATGCTGACTTGAGCCAGTAAGGTAAAATAATCACCTGAACAAGAGCCCTGCCCACAGCCCACAGAAAGCAGAGATTGAGGGCATGACAAAAATAATAATTGACTAAAAAAAAAAAAAAATGGTCCCCCACAAACAAGTAAGATTTCTGGCTCTCCTGTAATTTCTTTGAGAACCTCTTCTGTCCTCCACTTGTTACCTGTATTAATGGCACCTGTTTGACCCCATTATCTGTATAAAAGACACCTGTCTATAACCTCAAATCTGTCAGACTCCAAACTCAACTATGGCTAAGACCACAGAGCTGTTGAAGAATATCAGGAAGAAAACTGTGAGATTATTTGTCTTTACTCAGCTTGTACAATTTGACTGAATGTATCCTGCTGATTATAGACCTATTGTTCTGGAATACAATGTCTGTACAAAGGTCACATACATGCACATCCTGTGACTATGCCTGACTCAGCTAAAACTAGTTCCAGATGGAGTTTCTTATCTTATGCACACACACACACATATTCCTTTGTAACCCCTTCTCCAGGCACACCCTAACCTAGCTATTTAACAGAGTGTGCAAAGACCGTTCTTTCTGCTTTGACCAATAAACATATGACCTGTTCTCGTGTGGTTGTTGGTTACAGTTCCTCCGATCGGACGCTCTCCCTTGGCACTTGAGATTGCTCACTTAGACGAGGTCGATAATAGGCGATCACGTGGGACGGAATCTAACAAAAACGGTTTACCACCAGGCTGGGAAGAGTAAATCTACAATAGGCAAGCAGGTTGGTGTAAATCAATTGTAAGATATTGGAAGACATACAAGACCATTGATAATCTCATCACATGGGTTCAAAATGATCATGAGAACGGTGAGCAAAAATCCCAGAACTACACAGAGGGAACTGATGAATGACCTACTGAGAGCTGGGACCAAAGTAACAGATTACCATCAGTAATGCCGAGAGGGACTCAAATTTTGCAGTGCCAGGCGTGTCCCCCCTTAAGCCAGAAAAGTTGCATCCCCAAAACACCATACCTACTGTAAAGTATGGGGTGAAAACAACATGTTTAGTGGCTGTTTTTCTGCAAAGGGGACAGGACTACTGATCCTTGTTAAGAGAAGAATGAACCGGGCTATGTAATGTGAGATTTTAAGCCAAAACCTCCTTTCATCAGTGACAGTATTGACGATGGAACGTGGCTGGTTATTCCAGCGTGACAATGATCCCAAACATTTGTTGGAATGCAGTGGTTTAATGTCACCAGACATAACACTTCATTTAAATAAAAGGTTATGTTTGAGTCATCTGTCCACACAACATATTTTTCAAAAGCCATCTGGCTTGTCCTTGTGATCTTTTGCAAGCTGCAGATGAGCAGAAATGTTTTTATTTTATTGAAGAACAGTCACTTTCCCATTTGCAATTCAGCCACGCACACAATCGATGTTCATTGCTGGTCAACCAGTAGTGGGGAGGATAACAATGGTCTCAAATCTCATTCATTTGTACAGAATCTGTCCGACAATTGATATGTTATGTTAGGAGCCCAAACTCTGTACAGATCATTTTGTAATATTTTACAGCCTGACAAGCATCAGGTCCTTTGAAACTTTCATTAAGGCATCCCTTATTTTGAGAATGACACAAATTCTGGTTTTAACAAAGTTCACTGTATCAGTTTACTGTGGCAATTCTCATTAATTCTAGATTTTGAAGGGTTATCAGATGAATTGCAATTGATTGCAAAGTCATTCCCTGCCATGGAAATAACCTTATCACAAAAAATACTGGATTCCAGCCACTGCAT
The DNA here is from genome assembly GCA_033117975.1 of Parotocinclus spilosoma. Classification (NCBI taxonomy): domain Eukaryota; kingdom Metazoa; phylum Chordata; class Actinopteri; order Siluriformes; family Loricariidae; genus Parotocinclus; species Parotocinclus spilosoma. The sequence continues at coordinate 2,341 of JAVSBV010176845.1, read as the reverse complement.
TTCAGCCCTAAAGAATGGCCAGCTAACATAATTTTAGTGATGATCTCGTTAGCTCAGGAGAAAAGGTTAATGAGGACATAAAAGCTGTCATCACTGTCATGCTGATTTAGAAGAGAAAACTAGCTGCTTTACAAGGGACAGGTGCTTTTAAGATTTTCTTCTGTTAACAATGATTACCTCAAAGAAAACATGCAGTCATCATTGCATTGCATCAAAGGGATTTTACAGGCAAGGACATTGCTTATTTGTAAGACTGCACCCCGATTAACCATTTATGGAATAATCAAGTACTTCAAGGAGAGTGTTATAATTGCAGTAAATAAGGCTTCAGGGAACCCAAGAAAGTCAAGAAAGCATCAGGACCATCTCCAATAGAGGATGCAGCTACGAGATCGGGTCACCACCAGTGCAGAGCTTGCCTGGGAATGGCAGATGTGAGTGCATCTCAAATGCAAAGCAAGAAATAGGCTTTTGGAGGATGGCTTGGTGTTAAAAAGGTCCTGTGTCATGTCAACAGTGAAGCATTCTGATACCTGATATCTGATATCATATGTGTGGTTGCTTCTCATCCAAGGGAGTGAGTTTACATAAGATTTTGCCTAAGATCATAAATAAATATTAAAACACCAAAAGAGCAACTTGGAGATGAACAATTCTTTTTACCACCATGATGGAGCACCAGGTCACAATGGCAAAAGTAGTAACCAAGTGAATAAGTGAACCAAAAAATTAACATTTTGTATCAATGGCCAGAAAATTCCCCAGATCTCAATCCCATTAAGAACCTGTGGTCAATTCTTAAAAAGAGGGTGGACAAACAAAAACCCAGTAACTGTGATCAACCCAAAACACCGATAAGGCAAGAATGGGTTGCCATCATCAAGATTAACAACACAGTGCATACTCACACCTGTATGTCACTGAATTAATTAAAAACATCTGACTTTAATTTCTTATTACAAACGTACTGCTAATAATATAGGTTCACATACTTTTGCCACGTCCACATATGCAATATAGATTCATTTTTCTTAGTAAATAAATGTTTCATTGCATCATTTTTTAAAATTGGGTTCTCTTCATCTACTTAAGACTTTTCTTACGACTTGGATCATATTTTCGCACAAATATAGAGGATTCTGGTTCACAAACTTTCAAAGCCACTGTATACTACACTGGAAAAATATCCAGAAGACCCAATATTCTGCAAGCAAAACTCCAAACCCCAGTGGCTGTAAGGGCAGATTCATAGTCAGTTGTGTATCCTACATATAATTAAATAAAAACAAAGCAGAGTCACAGCAAACTCCCATTTGGACATTTACAGAACAAAGATCTGAGCCTTAGTTAAGACCTAGTTCTGAGGCTTACCAACCCTGTAATATGAAACATAAAACATGTCCACACCAACACTGTTCCACACCCAAACAAACACTAATCACTTTATTCAGCCAAGTCAAAACACTTAAATGGATCACTGGCAAAATGAGTAATAAATGAAGAGTGTTATTTAACCATAAACAGAATCCAAATTGACAGAGCATCTCCGTAATGTAAAAGATACAAAGCAGAAATGGCTCCTGCCCAGCTGCAGGCTCGTTGCCCATAGATTCACCATCAACAAGGGAAACCACAGCAACAGCAGGCTGCCTACAGAGTGTGGTAAACACAGATACTCTGCCATTTCAGTGGAAATGTATCTTCTGAATCCTCTGAAGTCCTAATCCATAAATCATATCCCCAATGACAACATACACATCTTGCAACCGTTACCACAAAATACACAGTAAAATCTCACATGAAGACATGGACAGATCGATCAACTACATATGACTATAGGCTGACCCAAATGAGCCAATATTTCTCTTTTTTTTTTGGTCGATCCTAAGAGCCAATCAATGGCCTGAAACAAACGAGCAACATTTTGCGAGGTAATTTATTGCAGCTGTGTCTGTGTCATGTCTGTATTTTTATCCAACACTTATTCTAGGAAGAGCAACCCGCATGGTCACAGGTCCCGCAGTTCATATCTGGATGTAAATACAAACTCAAAGTTTTGACTAAAAGACCGAAACAGTCGGCTGTGGTTATAAATGCGAAGGTTATTATGTGTGTTGCTGTAGTAACACATATATTGTTATCCGATTTTCGGTCAGTATCTCCTCCTAGAGCTTTCGACATATCGACACGGGACAAATGCCGAAATGTCTGGGATGTTCAGGAGAAGTGTGATTGTTCACAGCTAAGAGAAATCTTGAACCATACACCCAGTGCCCCCGATTTTCTGGCACAAAAATCCCATAGACAATGAATAGGGCTGTTTTTAAACTGCTGTAGCTCA
>JAVSBV010176834.1:0-13464 GCA_033117975.1 Parotocinclus spilosoma | reverse complement strand
GACTCTGGTCGTGGCTGGCTCGAGGTGTGCCCCGACTAGAGTAACCACCGGGTAGAGACGCACCCTATAAGACGTAATCCGGGTTTTGTTTTTTTAGCTTTGCATGCACTTTCGAGCTCATTTTTGCCCTCTGGCGTTCGAATCACCTCCGTGCCCCAAACCCTAAGTGACGACCTGCAAGCTGTGCTTTATACAGCTCTGCCCGACTGACGCTTTGTCGTCCTTTCACGACAAGTTTGCGCGTTGCTCCCATACGGTGAGCAACCTTGGCGTGCCAACTTTATACTTTCGGTTTTGTTTCGTTTGGAGTCTCTAAGCTCTGCCCTTATACCCCCTTTTGGTTGTTTCTCATTATTTCCCCATTCTTATTATACGCCGTGGGATATATTTATCCTGCATATTTGGGTCCATAACTAAAAACACCTACCACTGATCGTAACATATGGAAGTTCAATTTTTGAAAGACTGTTGTAGATTGGTCAGAGGCAACATATAGTTTGCATTTTTTTTGTTCAACAAGTGCCTGGGAATAAACTTTTTTTAAAGCCAATGCTCAAAAGTGGTCTTGCCATATAACAATTAATACCTGATTGGTTGCCTCAGCTGTCGATTCAATGAGAGGGCTAACTTGGCCTTGTTACCCACCTATTCTGGAAAGAAAGCTTCTACTTGGATAAACTACCATCCACAATTTTAACCCATTTCAGGTGCATGTTGTATCCTACATATTAATTTTCTATATATCCATTTCTATGTCGTTTATCAACAATAATCGGCCCCTGACCAACCTCCTATCACCATCCCATCCAAGACACAGCAGGAAAGCACAACCGAGACTCAAGCATATGTGATAATGGGCTAGCATATTGGACTATTGACAGTAAGTACAGTCAGGCAATTATGTAATAACAGTAACAGGCCACAGTTAAAGGTTTGAGTATGGAGATGCATATCCACTTGCACAAAAAAGAACACTGGTAGTATGCAACTTCCAGCAAAAGAGATTTCGTGAAAGCATTGTCTTGCAATGATGATGGATTTGTTGACAGCCCAAATGGCTATTGAGACATTCCCTGTGGGTGAGTATACCTGCAGTTATTAAGCAGTCTACTGAATTACTGGATACTGACATCAGCAAGAACAACATTTGCTTGTGTACAACAAAAACTTACAATTGTGTGAATTACTGCTGGAGGTCCACCATACTTAATCTATCAAGTAGACTTAGGTTATCACAAATAGTGAAGGCATGCTGAGATGAATGTACAGTATGTTTTGACTTTTAGATTAGTGCCTATTATTTATTTTTATGGTGAAACTAGAATAAGGATGCGTTAAAAACATGATTCTTGTTCCTGTACCTGATTGTTTTGCTTAATGCAGTACAGAAAGTCTATGTAGCTGAATTCAGTTTCTTGCTCTTACTCACTACATGTCTTTTTAACAGCTACATAATTAGAAAGTTTATGAAAAATCAAACTGACCTTTTCATATAGTTTGCTAAAAAGGACGTGATAAACTTTGCAGGAGTACTGGACAATAATTTGCTTTCATATCTGCTTAAGGATTCAGGATTGTGGGAGCTGGGGCCTAACTGGTTGCACAGGGTGCAAGCAAGGAGCCAATCCTGAACAAGTCGTCAATCGAACACACACACACATTCATTCAGTGCAATCATTTTTTGAAATCATTAATTGTATTGGGCTACTGACTTCTCTTTTTAATATTAACAAAGTAAAAGTTAGCACCATGCCTTGGAAGAGCAGGACTACACAGTGGATTTGAAGGTAATACAGATAACCTGGGGGATCCTTTTTATATGGAAAAAGTATTTGATTTGCTTTGTGGATTGATATGAATTGAGAGTTGTTTACTGGATCCAGTTCAAATACACACAGCACTATTATTTATAAAAGTGGCAATTGATTTTTAGGGTTATTTTATCACAAATACTGCTCACAAAAATTAAGGGATATTTCATTAAGTGATGTGTCCTTTTGAAATATCCAATCATTTTTGTGAGCCCTGTACATGCATTTGTTACAGAGCCAGGAACTCCAGGATCAATACATTTAAAGTGTAATAGTTTTAAAATATAATTTAAAAATTAAAAAGAAGAAGAGGGAAAATGTTGAAGTCTCCATGTTATTTCTTATTATTTACATAAAATACTTCGAGAAACTCAGTGTTATTAAAATGCCAAATGACATTACTGTCCATCTTGCCTGCATATACTCTGAGAAATGCATTTTAGTTTAAATCAATGGTAAACAAGCATTTAGGCATATAGAAAAAGAAAGCAAACTATATAATATCCCAGATTTCCATTATAATAAAATAGAATAGAATCTTTGTTGTCATTATAAGAAAGGTAGAATGAAATTGTATGCAATCCCTGAACAAAAAAAGAGAAAATATAATAAAAGACAAATTAAATATATAATATATGACAAAAAAATATCATTTATATGTTATAAGATGAGCTATTACACTGACTCTCATCAGGCCTTTGCTGTGGGGATGTCTCTCAGTCAGTTCTCAGTTCCTTCTTGCTTTAACTGCTAATAGCTGAAATGCTATGGCTTTGCAAACATTGCATTGCTAAAGTCTAGTCTAGACATAAATAAATAAATTTATAATAAATATAATATATTAGTAATATATTAATATAATAAATTAGTGGGTTGTGAAAAACCCTGGTGATGTTTCAACTTGTTGTCACCCCAACCATCACAACAGCTTTAAATAAATTATTTTCTGTGTTATCAGACATTATGCAGTTTTGTACTTATGTCAGTGGAAAAAGAGCTGCCTACATCTTTGCACATATGCCACCTTTATAGGACCTTGTCATTCTCTAGCTTTGTAAGTTTTACTTTAAACAGCATGATTAGTGGCATTAGGCAGTGGAAACACCAATAGCTCATTTAGATATCTAATTAAATTTATATTTAAATTCTGATGTAGGGTTTTAACTCTTATTTTGATATATACTCCACTGCACGACTACTGTAATTCTCTGAATTATGCAGTTATTGCTCTGTGTTGCATTATGGTGTGATATTTTGACTTGAAACATAATCTTTAAATGCATAGCATAAGCAGACGGCCAAAGATTTTCACAAAACACCTCCACTGCATAATAGCCCGGTGTTTAGATCAATATCCAAACAATAGCGCCGAAACCTTGGCTGTGCTGTTGTCCACTCATCATCTGGCTCTCACTTTTCAGCCACATAAAGTATTTAACAAAGAGGCAACATAAACAGCCATGTATTCTGTGTTGTCTTTCATCGCAATTTACTGCTTACAGGCTATACGAGTTATGTGTACAACCATGCCGTGCTCCTATAATGCTGGGAGGACAGGAACTTGCCTTTTGTGCTAAACTAAACTTAAATAAACTTTACTGTGAAACCAGTGCTAGTTCTCCTCATGAATAAATGAAAGGAATCCCTTGGATCACTCCAATACTCAAAACCAAACACCGTGTCCTCTGGGCAGCATAAAAGAGTAGACGTTTACCATGATTTAGAACATGTGTCTTCATTGTGTGACTTATTATTGCTTAGCACAATTAATCAGTTAATCCTCTGTGCTCACAGCTTTTGCGGTCCATTTCAAGTGATATCCTAGGTCTGCTGGCAGCCCACAAAACAATAAACCTATCCATTTTAGGAGCCATATACGTATATACTGACAAAGTGAGTTGAATAGTCTTTAAGACTATTTAAATTAGGTCTGTTGGGATCCAGGTAAATTGTAAAGGATAGTTATCAGCTACATTAAACCTGTTCCCTTTTCTGGACTTTTTAAAGGCAGAATAAAACATAACAGATATTTATTTTATGAATAAAGTAAACTCAAAACCATAATCAATTTAAAAATGCTACTCTGCTTTTTCTTGGTTGCTATAGGAAGCATATTTGAGTGAGAGAGCTAATATTAACTAAGCCGAACTCATCATGAAAATGACTTCTGTCTAAGTGTTTGTGTTACCCTAATACCGTAATTTAAACATTCCATAATGTGAGTCTATTAACAAACAGACAAGATATGTGAGCAATCAGATTTATGATTTTCCTTACAAGGTCTTGACTATTGCGAGCTGAAGAAGGTGCTATCTCTTTGTCAGTCATAAATACTGACATGCACATGCAGTGACTATGCACATGTTAATTTTGCTAGGTCACATCAAATGGCAACCTGTAAACTTATAATAATAATGTCAGCCAAGTCTACCCACACAGTAATAGTCAATTTTCTGGCAAAGTAGCAGGTGATCTTCAAATAAACCGTTAAGTTTAGTGTTTGTTTTGATGGTTTAGCTACCCAGGCATACGGTATACCTAAGTAAGAAATGAGGGATTCTTTGCTGAACAAATGATCTTGTAGGATTAATGGATTATGTTCTGTAATCTGTATTTTGAATTTCATCCAATAGTATAAAGCCAAGCTCCTGTGCTTAAGGGGTCATTCAGGTGTGTAGCTGAAGGGGTACACATTAAATGGAAGGCATGTCACTGCTTTACACTGATAGATAAATGCAGCATGTAATCAAAATTATACCTCACAGTTTTTCCAGTACAAATTGTAGTTTAGAAATGCAGGCAAAAGTATCATTCAATACTCAGTGGACATTATTCATGTTGTAGTGAACAGTGCAACAATATGTTACAACAAACTTAACTCATCACCTTGAACCCCAAATTAGAAAAAGCTGGGCCTGTTTGGGAAATGCTTTTAAAAAATGAACCCAAGATATTTCAGATATTTTTTTCTGGTCAATTTTATTTTGTTAATAAACATCCATTCATGGATTTTTAGCCTGAAACACATTCCAAAAAAGTTGGGACAGGGGTAATTTAGAGCTAGTAATGTATTTTTTTAAAGTAATGATTTGATTTCAATTGATTTGTGATGACCACGGTTAACAATGGTTATGTCAACAGGTTATTATGATTATGATTTGGATACAAAATCAGCATTTACAAAAGGTTGAGTCTCTGAGGAGCAAAGATGGGCAGATTATCTCCAGTTTGTGAAGAATTAGTGAAATATTTAAATACAATGCTTCCCAAACAAGGGATTTACATATTTCTTGCTCTACAGTGAATAATATCATTAATCAATTCAAGGATTCTGGAAGAATTTTTGTGCATAAAAAATTCAAGCCTAAACTGAAGAAGTGTGATGTATGATTACTCAGATGGCACTGCATCAAGAATCACCATTCAACAATAGCTGCAAGGGATTACTTCGCCAAACATTTATCACACACTACAATACGGAGTTACATTTACAATTGGATTCCATTGTTGCAGGCTTTTTATTTTCAGTTCTGTGATGACAGCATTAATGCTGAAATAACTACTAATTCAACCTTCCTGTATTTATCAACAAGACTACGCAAAAAAAGGGACTGAAATATGTAAACCCCTTCCAGTCTTTCTTTAAAAAACATTTCTATTTCTAAATATTTAAATAATTTCTTTACACAGTTGTTGACTACTGGAGATCCTCTGGCCACCTTTCATTAAAGACTCAGCATTTTGTGGATGCTGCTTTTGCACCAAATCATGATTATAATCACTTGTTGACCTATTTGAAATCACATTTTGAATTTAGATGTTATCTTATTACTAGCCATAGTCTCAGCCCGTCTCAATTTTATTTGGAATGTGTTGGAGGCCAAAAATGCAGGAATGGATGTTTATTTAAAAAGAAAATAAATCATTACATTTTCTTGGTTTATAATGTCTGCAATTAAATAAAAGTCTAAGTACAAAATCTTTGCAGATGCAAAATCTGTGGCTGTACTATAGGCAATAGCTTAATGTCTAATCTAGATTTTGTTAAACCGATTAAGCCAGGCATACACAGGGCAATTTTGGAAATATTTCTATTTGGTGATACCTCACACTGCATATGTGAGTATTCTGTTGTTTATGGACAAAGCCTGCAATGTATATGATCATACTGCATGAAAGTAGTCAGTCCAACTGATATGCTGCATCATGGTTACTCATACTGGACGAGAAACACAGCCCCTATGTCAGGGCTTGCGTTGTGAGCCCTTATTGTGTTGCTCGCCGCGATTTGTTATTTTATCCCGATCCCTTACTGTTGTGTTTTCGTTTTCTCCCTGTGTCAGTAATGGCGTTTGTTTTGATTTATCGCGGCGTTCTATTGGTTTGTCTTTTAATTTCCGCACCTGTTTTTCATTATTAGTCAATTAGTTTCGTTATATGAGCCGAGCCGGCTCATTATGTTATCCCCCCGTCTGTGTTGCGTTACGGTTTTAGTGTTCCCCTTTGTCTGTGCGCACTTTCGTTATTTTAAGCTACGTTTTTAAAGTCCCCAACTCCGTTGAAGCTCGCATCCTGGGTCCGCGGCCGGCTTCCGGCCGTAACGGGCAGCACCCCCGGATCATCGGCCGCTGGCCGTCAATGGATCCGTGGCTCCAAAGCCATCCTTTACTTTTGCCCGTTTTTTATCCTTTTGCGTTTCTTTGGTTCCAGGCTGTTTTAGTTCTCTTTTTCTTTGGGTTTTATGGGTTTGTTCGCAGTACCCCGGCTCCCCTAGGCGCTGTTGTTGGCCCTGTCATGCAGCCCGCAAGGACCCTCTGGCACGGAGCCACCCTTGGCTCCAATAGGCGCTGTTGCCTGGTCCGGGCACGAAGCCTCGACGGGCCCTCTGGCGCGGAGCCAGAACAAAGGTAACGCAACCCCCCCTTCACCGGACCCTCTTCACTGCAGCCTGTTCGCGGACCCCTGGGACCCTGCCTCTCCAGACGTGAACGTCGTGGACCCGCAGCGTCCAGGCTGTTTGCGAACCCCTGCTCTAAAATGGGAGGGCCCCTTGGCCCCACCACGGGACGCTGGACTATGGGCTCGCTGCCCCCACCGGTCTCGTGTGTGGACTATTTGTGCCTATCTGTTGAATGCCTGTGTTTTATGTTTATAATAAATGTTTTTTTTAACTGATGAAATAAAACCATTAAACAATAATGAATATATATTTAATCCAAAATGGTGCTGAGCAATGAAATAAAAGTTGAATATTGCAGTTTGTTTCATTTCTTTAATTTTTTACATTCATGTATAGAATGTTTAGAAAAGTATAATGTGTAGAAAATAGTCATACCCTGTATGTGACCAGTTTTTATAATCTGGAAAATAAAAATACAACAAACAACAGATAACAAATCTGATTATTATTTTGTAAAATTTTGTTTAATAACATATCTGGTTTGACAAACTCAACCGTTGTAAACTGACCTCCACTTGACCTTATTGCAGAAGTCCAGGATATTCACCATGGCTCAAAATGGAAACACCTGCATTACATTAACATCCTAAAGAGAATTGAGACTTGAGACACAAAACTAGTGAAATTGAGGCAACCTGGCAAATATGCACACTACCACCTGAAACCTATTCAGTGCCAAGAACCACCACTAGATATTTAGGTGCCAGTAACCTGCAGGAACATTTCCCTCTGTTGGTTACAGACAGTGGGGCCAGCACGGTGGTGCATCAGTTAGTGCGATAGCCTCACAGCTAGAGCATCCCTAGTTCAATCCTGATCCTGGACTGTGTGGCGTTTGCATGCCCCCAAGGTTATCTGATCAGGCTAAATATAATAATAGGCTTCGATGTAACCGTGTGTCTGTTGTAAAAAGCCATTGTTGTGATAAACCAAATAAATAAACAAACAAACAACAACCTTTACTGAATATAAATCACTATTTTATTATTCAAGCTATCTAATAGGTTTCCTCCTTCCCCCACAGTTTGGATCTAAAATTAGATTACTCGATGCCAAACTGTTTTCATTTTTATATGGATGTTTCCTTACTTTTCAGACATTCTTTATTTTAGAATAATGGTTGTGGCAAAGGCCGAGGGTAGTTTGCTGTGGTCGGTAATGAGAAAAATTAACTTCAGATAAAGAAGGGTCAGGCTAATTAGTAAAGGCACCTGTTCGGTAATTTAAATGTCTATTTTTTTTTACTCCCCATGCACATCACTGAAAATATTTTTCTTTTTTATTTATTTCAGTTATGTTTTGATACTGCAATTTCTGTTTGCCTGTTGAAGTAGCCCAAGTATGCATCACACATCAATTCAAGTAAAGAAATTGAAGGCATAAAGTCGAACATAAAACATAGACGAAAATGTTTATTTTTATCAATTAGCAGACACCCTTAACCAGAACGACAATTGACACCTCTTTGAGATCTAATAATGGTCTGAAGCTGTTGTTTTGTGTTAATACAAAATTGTTCCACTGAAGATAATTTAACACTATCCCACAGAGGTTTAAGAAACCAGTGTGTAGAATTTCATTTTGTCTTACATTAGGAAATGACGCTAATTACAATTGTAAATTAAATTAATGGCTAAAAATCTATATTAACTGGTAATGCTAAAGATTTTAATGCTAAACATATTTATATGTAAAAGCATTTTTATGAATGCAAAAAAATATAAAGCCTAGTAATTACAAACATAAGTACTGTTAAATAAATTATATGAACACAGATAATATATGAACTTAACTTGAAAGTCTGTTTTAAAACAGTGAGGAATTGTTGGAACAATTGGAATAAGATGAAACAATGAATAATCATTAGTAATTTGTTCAATTTACATTTTCTTAGTTTTTAGAAATGTTTTCTTCAAGTTGAGTCTGCTTTTTAAGACAGGTAAACTTTGTTTCTGAGTTTAACCAACTTAAAATGTTTTACAGTGTAGCTATCTTGACTATAAGACTAGATATTATTATGGAGCTTGCCTTGTATATTCTTAACATTCTGTGCACTTCACTTTCCTATATTCAATAAAACTCTTAAATAAGGCAGCTTGAAATGTAAACTGCCAAAACTATTTTGTATGTAGAAATAAACAGTAATTTATTACAAACTTTGTGAATATCTAGGGTTTCTCACTTTTAACAGTGCTGAAAGACTTAATTTAATCAGTAGACAAAGCTTGCTGCGACTCATAGATATTTTATTTCTTATTTTCTCTGGTCTGCAAGTTCATTTTTGGCTTATACTGATAATCTGTCTGAATATAAGGTGGCTTTGAATGCTCGCTCCTCATACCTTGCGGATGCAATCACAAAAGCAGGAAAGAACATTAAGCTACATATCTTGGCTGTTAATATGCCCTGTTGTCCATCTGAAACATCGATTGCGTTAACTGACTTATGTAATGACTTCCTTGTTTTTTTTTCGATGACCAGTTGTCAACCATCATAATTTCCTGACTTTTGCTGTCCCCCTCTCAGTTTCTTCCTTCTCTGTGCTTTCTTTCTTTATCCTCTTTTGCTCTAACGATCTCTAACAAACTCCAAGTCGTCATCGTCTTCACTTAACCCTATCCTCACCTATCAGCTTCAGGTGGTTTAGGTGGTTGGTATAAATCTTATTTAACTAAGCATCATTTTGTGAACATTGAGAATCATGTATTTAATACAGTGGCTATCAATCAGGGTGTTGGCACAAAGTCTGCTGTTTCTTCCTTTTCTAATGTGGTTCTTCCTGTAAGTGGCATTTACATCAAACCCTCAGTTGCTCCTGTTTATTTATCAAACCTCCTTAGGTATTAGCATTATCAGTATCAGTATTTTTCTACCTTGTCGCCTGTCTATGTAATGTATCTTTCTGGCTGTAAAGCGTCCTTGGATATTATGATATTATGATTATTCCAGGGTGGAGTGGCCTGGGTCCTCTCTGTGTGTAGTTTTCATGTCCATCCCATGTCTGCATGGGTATACTCCGGTTTTCTCCCACAGTCCAAATACATGTGTGTTAGGTTAATTGGTGTCTCTAAAGTGAACCATAGTTGTCACTTGACTGTTGTCACATGACTGTGTGCATGACTGTGTGTGTGTGCCCTATGATGGATTGGCGCCCTGTCTAGGGTTGTTCGTGCCCTTGCTCTTAAAGTTGCTAGGTGGGCACTGGCTGGCCCGTGACCCTGTGCGGATTAAGCTTTAATGATAATTGATGGATGAATGGATAATTAATATTTATAAAGATAGTGTAAACTTTTATTTATTTATTTTTTGCAAGAAATAGCCTTAAAAAGTAGCAAACTGCAGTTTCTCAATGCATTTAATTGGAAGGAAACATCTTTTACAACATATTCTTATATTCTTACATACTTTATAATAAAGAATTTACCCTTTAAGCAAATGTCTTCTGCTCAGAAGAGACAGAACTATGGTTAGTAACACCAGCAGCACCTTAACAGCTTGTCAGAAAAAGTGTGTGCATTTTCTTTTGCTTTGTCTGTGAACATGAATATTCAATCAATAGTTCAGAGTTACTTGTATGTGTCCTGAGGAAGTGTTGGTTCTGGAATGTAGATGTTTTATAACATGGCCCCAAGAAATTATTTGAATCCGTGTGGTGCACAGTGGAAAAAAAACACAAGCAAATATGTATTTTTATCACATGGTATGATGAAGCCATTATAATCATAAAGTCAAATTTAAATGAAAACAAAAGATAATTTACAGTTTTTTCTACTGGTAAGCATAGTGATGTGTCATTTTTGATCTTTGAGACAGCACTGTGTTGAGGTGTTGTCATTTTAAGGTTAGATTTTTAGTTAAGGTTAAGATTTGCCATTTGTGCAAATAAACAGAACAGAGTTATCTTGTGGAACAATCAACTAGGAAGTGAAACATATGATGATGGGAGTAAAACATATATAATGATAACGGCTGGTCCCATTAACCGGTGGTCCAATTAACCGGATTCAACTGTATATTAAATTGACACAAAAATGCAAAATTTTACAAAATATTTAACAATGTAAATCACATACCTGCTATACTTATATCAACTTAGGTCTCCATGGGTACTGGTGCATAATGGCAGCACAGGGCACACAGATACTCACATGGTCACACTTAACAAATGGTAGTTGACCTGACACATGTTTCTAGAGTTCTGAGACAACAGCACTAAAACTGTGAAACTGTGATGCCCATCAGAGCACTAATGAAAGTACTGATTTAGCTTTTCAGATTAAAATAATGATATAAATGGAGCCTGATGAAGTAAATGGGTGATGACAGAATGGGATCTGCTTGTAATTAAAAAAAAATGCAATGGTTGGTGTGGGTGATAGCAGTGGCAGCATTGGTTGATTTCAGGAGTAAGTCAGTATATACATATGTGAGTTTTGAGGTTCTCTTCTTTGCCATCATGCTGCAGTGGGTGGAACAGAAACCGTTGGATAACATGTTTTTTTGTTTTTCATACCTCTGGGTCCATGACTCCTAAAATTGCACCTGATAGAATTCAGTGTGGTGGCGGTCTCTGATGATGGCCTAAACCCTCTTGTGGAAGTGATGCCCTGATATGAAATGGTAAGTTCATAGCTGGTATTTAATGGAGTTATGGTCAGGATTAAGCTACCCATGTTCTCCAATAAAACATTGGGCGTTCCTTTAGGAAGTCAGGGCAGAAAGTGACTTGTGGAGGTGAAAACCAGAATTGTTATGTTGAGATCCACTGAAGTGGTACAGCGTTCTGTAGTGCCACTGACTATCAAGTTTTAAACATTTAAGCAGTGTGTGTAGCTGAACTATCATATATCACCAATTACACTGGTTAACACATTTGTATGAACATTTTGTTTCCTCTAAAATTGTTAGTGAAACAAGTAGATTTTAACATGCTGAACACAAATATGTTTTCATTATATCTGTATCTGCAAGAAAATTGCAATATTCATTAAGCACTGTCATGTGTCTAATGGCATATACTGTGATAGCAATGTTGGCACTGTGAAACAAAATGAAAATGTTTTGCAGTAGATTGTTGATTGTAATGGCTGACTGACACTTCACAGATGAGAATCCAACAATAGTCACCTAGCATAGATAGATTCCACTTGCCCTGATACCATTTCTCCATCTTGGCAATGTCTTGATAAAACCTTTCACCATGTTTGTCATTCACAGCGAGTCCAGGTGGGAATGAAGAAAATGTATCTTTAGTGATATGTTGAACTTCATCAATTTTTATTCCTGAAGCAGACTTTGGACCCGTTCGACATAATCAAGTGCTTTACAGTTCCCTAGATAGTTACAAACGACGTTCTTGAAGGCTGTCCATGCAACACGTTCTGCATCCTGCAGAAGACCATCAAAAAGGCTATCCTTCATCACAGCTGTGATCACCTTAAGATCACCACACACAGGTTTGGGTTTTTGTGCATGCATTACTGATGTTGATTTCTATTTGAGGGAGCACATTTTATTTACCTTTTTTGTAGCATTTGTTGTGTTTTATACATGATTATACACTATTATACATGACTGATTTATTACATTTATTATTTTTAAATTTATTATTATTATTTATTATTTAAATTTATTTATTCACTGATCTATATTATCTGTTGTCCTTTAAAGACTTGGCAGAACAACATGACCAAAACCAGCGACCCCAAGATCAAGCATTTCGAGGGGGACGACTTCACCTGCGTCACCTTTCAGCCTGACCTTTCCAAGTTCAAGATGGACAAACTGGACAGGGACATAGTGGCTCTGCTGACGCGGCGGGCCTACGACATAGCCGGCTCGTGCAAAGGCGTAAAAGTTTTTTTCAACGGCAAGAAGCTGCCTGTAAGTCACGCTCTCAAGGTCTTGGGAAAATAGTAACTTTTGTGTAACAGGTATTTCCTGTTTTCCATTGGTCCATCATACGATGCACAGATCGATACTCTCCTGCACACGGTACGAGGAAGACGTATGGAAGCCTGTACCAGGAGTGATGAGTGCTGGGAAATGTAGTGAGGAAAAGCCATGGTTGTGACAATAATCGCTTTTGGTTCAATAGACTATTTAATCACTTGTGCAGCATATTCACCCTTTCTCTGTAGAGTCTGCATTTCCTCCCCGTGTCTGTGGGGGTTTACTCTGGGTACTTCGGTTTCCTCTCACAGTCCATTGTTAATTAATTGGTTAATTGGTTACCCTAAATTGGCATTGGCTTGAGTGTCTATACAGGACTAGTCTTGATATAACGTTGCGTGTCGCTGAAATGGCCTCTGACGATAGCAGCGTTGAATAAACAGACATGAGATACTCAACCCTTTATGATAAAATAAGCTTTGTGTTGATGATTTTCCACACTGTAGGTTAATACAGTCGAATCCTGTTAATGAGACCACATCGGGACGCGATCATTTTGGTCCTAATAACCGGCTGGTCCGATTAAACGAACATACCCTATGTTACAAGACGGGACGTGCAATGTAACATATTAAATGTTTGTTAAACCTTTATTGTACGATTTACACGTATAAACAAGAACTACTGTTACTTACCAACTTTGTTCATTGAAAAATAAATTTGAACTCAGCATGCGAAGTAATAATGCTGTAAAAAACAAGTTCTTACTAAATTCCAGTCAACGTTTGAAGAACTTATCCA